>WYDI02031734.1:0-132537 GCA_009867235.2 Psittacus erithacus | reverse complement strand
AAATGCAAAGTTAGACAAGAATGTTCGTCACTTGTCTGTCGCCACCTTGTTAAATGGAGTTTGGATATTAGTCTTTTTTAAGAGCCTGGATTGGGTGCTTCCACTCTCTTCGAGACAACACACACCACAAATGGTTCCATTTTTGCTCTTAGTCGAAAAGGAAATGGATCAAACAGTGGTGCATGCAGGTTTG
This sequence comes from Psittacus erithacus, assembly GCA_009867235.2. Taxonomy (NCBI): domain Eukaryota; kingdom Metazoa; phylum Chordata; class Aves; order Psittaciformes; family Psittacidae; genus Psittacus; species Psittacus erithacus. Next base: position 132,344 of record WYDI02031734.1, on the reverse strand, counting down.
GGATCTTCTAAGAACTCCAGAATACTTTACTGAATGGTCTTTCTTCTCTGCTAGGAGAGAGGGTTTCACGAAGGGACGTTTTGTTCTGTCACCTTTCTTAAAATCAGCAGTGTGATGTGGCAATGATGTCCATAGCTGTCAAGGCAGACAGTAACAAGGACAACTGAGGACTAAGAACCCATTTGTTTTACAGAGCTTGAAGCAACACTTAAGTGCATCAGATTGTAAGGAAGGGGCTGATTTGAAGTTTGCAGAGGAGGTTAGATGCAGAGCGGTGCCAATTGACCTGAAATCTATAGGATTCCTCAGAATTACTGTGCTAAAGAAGAGACAAAGACTTAGTGGAAAACTGGAGGTCAACTGAAAGGTGTAAGCTAAAGAACAGGAGAGTAAAAGTTGTTAAAGCTGCAGGAAGACCAGATTTCGTAAAATCTGCATTCCGAAAGCAGAGCAGAGTCTCAGTAGAGTTCTCTGTGTGTGCATCTATAGGAAAAAAATTGTCTCCTAGTTAAAACATATTCGTACTTCATGCAAATATGAATTTCAGCTCTTCAGAACCGTAGAAGTTGAAACTGCTTGATGATAGTTTCATGGATACAGTGCTCTGGAGGGAATTAATATTTTATAGGTGCTTCCCTCCAGTCCAGCAAAATGCGTTTGTCCGGCCTTTATTTGATGAAAAATTCAAAGCACAAGATTACCTTGATCTAATTTGAAAAAAGAACTAAAAATGAAGTTGTTCTCTTGTAGAAGAAACTGGTCAGATGATCCCTAGCAACAGTAGCAGTGCATCTGCTGCGCCTCTACAGTCAGATGTTGAAAACAGCAATGGCAGTGAGCTGGGCTCTGGACAGAACGACTCTATTAGGACGCCTGATGATGCTGAAAATGCAGAGAGGGGATCCCAGACTTCAGAGGACATAGGTAATAATAATAATAATAGTATCTCTTTCTTTTTATGCATCTTTTTACTTTGTAATTCCCATACACAAATAGAAAACTTCCAGGTTTTAAGTTTGTTTTTAAAAGCCTTTTTCCCTTTGGGCAGGAGAGAAATCTAATGGTGAAAGGAGTGATTCTCCAGGCGCAGGAAAAGGCACACCAGGCTCGATGCGAATGCTCACGAGATCACGGAATCCAGACAGCAAGCTGAGCCAGATGAAAAGCCAGCAGGTTGCTGCTGCAGCGCATGAAGCAAATAAGTTGCATAGAGAAGGCAGAGAGGTTTGTGCACATCTTGGAAAACTCAAAGTATGGAACTGTTGTAGAAAACTGATAATATTTTAAAACTAAGAGTGATTTTGGCAGACTATGAAGATGCTTAAAAAAATGTAGTAATAATAGCAAATTATTTAATAATAGGAAGCGTTTATCCTCCTTCTCTTTTGTTCATAGTTACTATCTACAGAGGTGTGACAGTGACTCAGTGCAGTGGTAAAAGGTTTTTGTATGGCTGTAGGTTGTCTGTTGGGTTTTGGTGGTTTGTTTTGATTTTTTTAAGGTAGTTTCTCCAGGAAAGAAGTGTTTGAATGCCAGGAGTTCACTGCACTTAGTTTCCTGCATATTGGTTGGTATATTCGTTTTATTTTTGGTAGCTGGTTTTCCTTGTAAGTTAGTTCTTAGCATATTTATTCACAGAGCTCTCAAATTTGGAGCTCAGTTAATGAATAATTGCAGCAGTGATGTTATCCATGCCATGTTCTGAAAGTCAAAGACACTTATTTGCTTAGCTACATGTATGAATTCTCTGATTTGTCAACGAGGAGTTTCACATAAAGCTTCCTTAGTCAGTGAAGCTGTTTTCCCAAAGGTGCCTTCACAATAGGCGTAATTCAGAGGAACAACTCGAGTTCCTGTTTGACTTCCTGAGGAGCCTGGATGGTGCTTTTTTAATGTTAAAATTGATCTTTGGGAATATCCGAACTCTATACATCAGCTGTGAAGTACACGTATTTAGTATATCAGATAAACAGTTACTTGCTTCTACAAACTGATGCAAGGGGGCTTTTATTGGTTTATATATAGACAACTGAAGCCTAAATCATAAATAAATAAACAGAAATACTTGAAACTTAATCCTTAAAGTTATTCTTTCTTTCACAAGGTTATAGTCGTCAACTCTCAAGGTGAAATCTCCCGACTGAACACAAAGAAGGAAGTTGTGATGAAAGGAAATATCAACAATTACTTCAAATTAGGGCAAGAGGGGAAGTATCGTGTTTATCATAATCAGTATGCCACGAATTCATTCGCATTGAACAAGCACCAGCACAGGGAGGACCATGATAAGAGACGACATCTCTCACATAAATTCTGTCTGACTCCTGCTGGAGAGTTCAAATGGAATGGATCTGTCCATGGGTCCAAAGTTCTTACCATTTCCACTTTGAGGCTAACTATAATTCAGCTAGAAAACAACATCCCGGCATCATTCCTTCACCCGAACTGGGCTTCCCACAGGTAAATTACTAAATGAAAATAGATATTCTCCTGTTTCACTTGTATTTTGGCTAACAGAATTAATGAGCAATGGTCTTTATCAAATCAGTGATTTCCAAGCACCATGCTTCAGTATGTTAAAATATAAACTAACGTGCGTGTGTGTTGTGATGGATGGCTGAAAGGATTGCACATTTGAGTGAAGTATTACAATACAAGAGGTTTTCTCCTACCATTAAATCTCATTAACACAGCATGCTATATTAGTGCATGTGTATGTTTCAGGTTTTTAATCTTTGTTTCCAATTTAGGTCTAACTGGATTAAGGCTGTTCAGATGTGCAGCAAACCTAGAGAATTTGCACTAGCGCTGGCTATATTGGAGTGTGCAATTAAACCGGTTGTCATGCTGCCAATCTGGCGGGAGTCCTTGGGGCACACTAGGTAAAATAAATAAACATAACAATATTTTTGACTCTGAGAACTTGCCTTTGGTTTACAATTACTGGCTCCTCTAAGGCTCTAAGAGTTATGTTTAAATGTAGTCAGTCTTTCAGCACTTGGAAGTGTTTTTTCTCAAGCAAGAGGACTGAAAATACGTGACGAGTTTTTTATAGCCTCATTGCTCCTGCAAAGCAAGTTTGTTTTCTTTACCTGAGCCACAGTCCCAAAGTGATAAAGCGGTGGGAGCCTAGAAAAGCAAATTTCAACACACCCACTTCAGTGGAGTCTGTCTTTTGTCTCTCATTGTGTCATAGCAGCAGAAACAAGATGTGTCTGATGTCAGACATGGTTGCAGGCAGCTGTGTTTGCCTTACTGGAATAGCCAAAAAAAAAGTAGTGTTTCTGGTGCAAGTAACACATATAACCTGATACTGGGCTTTCCTCTTAACTTCAGATGTTTACAGTTATTCAGAGAGGTAGTATTTGCTGCTGTTTGACTTTTATTTGCTTATAAGATCCTGTCTTTCAATGCACTTCAATGTGTATGTATTAGATTACGCAGAATGACAGCAATAGAAAGAGAAGAAAAAGAGAAAGTGAAAAAAAAAGAGAGAAAACAAGAAGAAGAAGAAACAATGCAGCAAGCTACGTGGGTGAAATACACATTTCCTGTCAAGCATCAGGTGAGGTTTTCTTTTGTGTGAGGAACGAATAAAATACAGGCATTGTTGATTACTTATTCGTTCTGCTTTCGTTTTAAACTTAAATTTTGTTATCATTGCATTACTCCCTGCCATTAGGATAGGAACCAAGCCCAGGTATTCAAGCACATAATCTCCATCTCAACTACATTTGTTATGTACTATGCTCTTAGTGACACCACCTCAGTTGACAGATGTTTGTCTGCCAAATGCAGCCTTTCCTAGTGGAAGGGTTCTAGATGGTTACTAGAATCTTTGTATGTCTGTCTTTGTCCAGTGCACCCCTCCCATTCCCACCCCCAAAAAAATCTAGCCTAGCTACCTTTACTTTGGAAAGTTATACAGTATGATGGGAGTCACTGTAGTAGCCTCTTTGTATTCTCCTACAGTAAATACTAGATATTTTTGCTGGGTGGTTTGATTCAAAAACTTGTATAATCTTTTAGCTTTTAGGTAGATTCTCTCAGAGGAAATAAATGTGCTTTTAGATGTTACTAGAGTGGAATCAATGTAATTATCATCAGATACTTAATTTTAAATAGTGTATTTAACAAATATACTTCAACTTGCTTTAAAAAGTCTGTAAATAAAAGGTTGTTAATAATGCAGCAAATAGCAAAATTAAAACTACTCTTTTAAAAATATTTCACAGGTTTGGAAGCAGAAAGGAGAGGAATATAGAGTAACAGGGTATGGTGGCTGGAGCTGGATTAGTAAAACACACGTCCACAGGTTTCTGCCCAAACTGCCGGGAAATACTAATGCCAACTACAGAAAGTTGCTACCAAGTAAGTGTCTGCATTGCTTTCATAGACTCTCTTAGCTACATTAATTGTTTGAATTACAGAGTTGTGTGCAATATTTGTGCAGCTTTATGTAACCTTGAGTAAATGAAAGGTAGATAAAACTATGTAGATAACCACAAGCAAAAAGTGACATCTAAAATATTGGGGTATGTACATTATATATGTACATTTATCTACACCCCATGTTCACAGAAAACTATTAAGCAATTTTATCTGGGAATAGTACTTTCCTAAGGGAGGAGGAATTCATTTCTCTAGGAAATTTAGAACGCATCTTCTCGCTTTTTTGTTCCAAGGATTTATATTTAAAAGGGCAAGTTTTGTACAGTTGACTTTTAGAATGCATCCTGAACTGTGCAGTCTTATTTGTAATGAATTTAATCATAGCTTCCTTTTAAAATTTAGAAAATGGTGGCCCACCCTGTATTGCACATCAGAATGATTTCTTTCCCTGCATATTGGTGTAATACTTTCTCTGTTGCTTTTCATTGGCTCAAACGCAAAGTGGCTGATGATGCTTTTAGTGTTTTCTATATGATTTATAAATTGGATTTATTTTGCTTTCTGTATTGCAATAAATAGCCACTACTGTGCTAAGCACAAAGTCATTTGAATACTAATGTCCATTCTGGTTTTACTGTAGAAATGAAAATTATTATAACTGTGACTTTTCAGAGCCTGAATTAATGTGCTGTTGATAGACTGGGGGTTCAGAAGCGGTGTTTAGTTTTCTGAAACATGGGTGGGGTTTGGGGTATGTTTTTTGTAAGAGAAGCTGAGCATAGTCTCCTGAACAACTAAGGTAAATGGCACAGTTTTACCTCTGGTGGGCTTTTAGATTTTATGGGGTTTTAATTCAGTAGCGCACTAAGCTTAATAATGTTACCATTGTATACTTAGCATTACATCTCTTTCTCAATTTCGATAATGATGAATGATTTGAAAGGTAAACTATAACATACATTAAAATGTAGCAGAGTAGAAAAGATATTCTGAATAATTGACACCATTTAATTCGTTTATTAATAGCAAAGAGTGAAGATGAAAAATGCAGTTTGGATAAACGAAAAGGTCCAATTAAGGTAAAACTAGAAAAAGACAGAACAAAGGATTCTCATGATCCGCAAGCAAAAGACAAAGCAGATGTTTCAGAAACGTCAGGGAAAGTACAAGTGAAAGAAGAAAAGTCACGTCAAGAGAATGCAGAAGTTGATACAATTGCTGAAAACCTGGATGGTGCAAAAGACAAAGGTAATGATATATTGAAATTATGTGAAACTGTTCGTTGCAGCACTGCATGTGTGAAAGCATAGGGCCTCATAACTAACTATTGAAAAGCTGTAACATGTTTTGTCAAGACATTTAAAATGTTTCATTTAAATGATTGCTGATCATTCCTTGTAGTAATGTCTGAAGGTTTTGTTCCCTTTTTCGTGAACTCTATTAATATGCTAAAAGGTCCATTTATTTCTTAGTTGTTAATCTAAAAGTATAGTTTGGTATTCGTTGTTAAGGGAGCTTACTGATGCAGAGTTTGTTTTCTTCACAGTGGAAAAAGAAATTGATGGTGAAAACGATAAAGTCATCAAGGAAGAACCTATGGATGTAGATGATGTGAAAATTGAATCCCCCATGAAAGATGAGGATAATCATTATAAGCTGGATATAATCAATGTCAGTGAGGGATTTCATTTAAGGACTTGCTACAAAAGGAAAGTAAAATCATCAAAATTAGATGGACTACTTGAGAGGCGAATAAAACAGTTTACACTGGAAGAAAAACAACGACTAGAAAGGATGAAACTGGAGGCTGGTGCTAAAACTGGAGGCATTCGAGCTGTAAGCCCCCAGAAAAACACAGATGAGCTACAAATGAGAAAAGTAAAAGAAGGAAGCCAGTTTGACATGTCTTCCCAAAATCAAACCTATATTTCAGAGAAGACCCAAACTGAAGATGCAGAACAGGACTGCTTGCCAATCAGCAGCATCTCTTGTTCCAAAACTGGTGAGCTGGATGAACCCTCTTTGCCTTTGACAAACAGGCTATCAAAAAGAGAAGGCCAGCTACTGGATGAAGACTCACATCAATCTTCTGAAGGTGAGAGCTCCATTCAGAATGAGAGTAAAGAAAACAACCCTGAACCTATGACTGCTGATAAGTGTCAAGGACAAGAGGCTCTTGGAGAATCCGAGAGGTCCTTTGTGGATGGCTTGAAACAAACAAACGCAGAAGGTAGAATCAAGTGGGATATTTCAGAAACCAGCAAAAAACCTTTGAAACAAAACCTGCCTATTACTAGGGTGACTCAGTGTGAACGTGAAGACTTGGAGCCAGAGGTAACTGAGAGCAGATGTAGAAAAGATGCTCTGGTCACCCCTGAAAAAACTGATTCAGAGGGAAATTCTGAACAGCAGAGCAAAGATCCAGAAAACAATTGTATGCTAAAAAGCCGTATTGAACCAACATCTTCTCAAGACAGTGAAATGGAGGAAGAAATTGCTTCAATAAAGAGTGAAAGTAAATCTGAAAACAAGATCATGCTGCACCAAAAATCAGCTAGTAAAGAACCATTTAAAACAGAGCTAATTTCTGAAAGAAACCTTGAAAGTCAAACGCTGGAACACATGGATGGGGTAGAAGCCGATGAGGATTTACTGAGCTCTAAACTAACCGAGGCTAATGGTCAAAAGAAAATGGAGACAAGGACCATAACCAAATACCTTGATCAGACAAATCTAAATAGTGTTACTGACAAAAAGAATAATAAAGATGAAGAAACTGAGACAGAAAAAGAAAAATCAGCATTTCAAATGAATGGAAAAGACAGTGATGTTAAAGCATTACCAAACGATGACTGCTCAGTTAAAGATACTTGTGAAACAAAGGCAGGGGGTGATACTGAACCAAAAGTTAATAATATTAATAAATCCATTCAAGAACACGAAATAAAACCATTGACTTTTAAGGAGTCTTCAGTAAAACCCTTCATGAATGGTGACATCACGGTAGAGGACACAAAGGACAAAAACAATGTGGACGCTAAGTCACATCTGCAGAGTTCACCTGAGTTGGAATCCGGGGAGAGTCTTCAGCCACCAGATGAAGTTCCCAAGTATGTGCAGAAAACTGAAGAAAGATGTCTTTCTCCAGAGAGATCTGCTTTTGGCACTGCCTGTAAAGAAAATAACCTGAATAGTGAAACAGAATCCATGGAAACTGATGTAATTGAGGAGAAAAAAGTTACTCCGTCGCCTGTAACCTCATGTGAGGAATCTAGCTTGAGTAGTCACTTTGCTGATCAGAATGGTGTACAGACTTACAGAATGGACAATATTAATGGAGAAAGTAAAATAAAAACTGTTATTACTGAAGTGACAACCACCACATCGACCGTGTCTACAGAATCCAAAACTGTGTATAAAGTTGCAGAGACTGTAGCTTCTAATGATGAGAAAACAACAGTAGTGTCATCTACAGAAAATTGTGCCATATCCACTGTAACTACCACCACTACTGTGACTAAGCTCACCACTCCAGCTACCGACAGTAATGTTGATGTCGTTTCTGTGCAAGAGCATAGTAAAACAGTGGTTACAACAACAGTAACTGACTCACTGACTACCCCAGAAGGCACATTGGTGACTTCCATGACTGTCAGCAAAGAATATTCTACAAAAGACAAAGTGAAGTTAATGAAATTTGCAAGACCCAAGAAAACCCGTTCTGGAACTGCCTTACCATCTTATAGGAAATTTGTTACCAAAAGCAGTAAAAAAAGCATCTTTGTTTTACCCAATGATGACTTGAAAAAGCTGGCCAGGAAAGGAGGGATCAGAGAAGTTCCCTATTTCAATTACAATGCAAAGCCTGCCTTGGATATCTGGCCATATCCATCCCCAAGGCCAACTTTTGGGATCACTTGGAGGTACATGCTTTACATTTTTGAGGAAAAGTTTAGGATGTGATGAAATTAAGTTTTGCTTATTTAGTATTCAATAGTTATCTATATTGTTCAGTAATGGTAGAATGGAAAGTCTTTGTCCCTTGGGTTTTGTTGGGTGTTTTGAATAGATTTTGATTTGAAAATATAATTCATGGTCTGTTGTTAGGTACCGACTTCAAACAGTGAAATCACTGGCTGGAGTGAGCCTCATGCTGCGATTGCTGTGGGCATGTCTCAAATGGGATGATATGGCAGCAAAAGCTCCACCTGGGGGAGGAACTACACGTACAGGTATTATTTCCTTCAATTTCTGACTTTCTTACTGCAAAACCTCTTGCTGTTAGGTTTCAATATCAGACACATTGCAAGCATTTCTGTAAAGGCTTGGTGTTAGCTATGGCATTTGAATTTTGTAGTTAACAGTTTGTACTAATTGCTCTATCTGTACCTTGATTATATTGGGTTGATTGGAGATTTAGCTTTTATTTGTTTTCTCTTATTAATGTATTGGGACTCATTTGTTGTAGAAACATCTGAAACTGAAATTACGACAACAGAAATAATCAAGCGAAGAGATGTTGGTCCATATGGAATCCGGTCAGAGTACTGTATAAGAAAAATTATTTGTCCCATTGGTGTACCAGAGGCTCCAAAAGGTATGTTTGTTTATACATTTTTCTCCTTCCCATAAGCTCCTACAGAAATGAAGGTAACTGGATCTTTATGTTAATTCAGACCATTAAGGGAGCAAATACAGCTTGACATGAACTATTCATTCGCCTATGGGAAACAAGTGATGCATTTAACAAACTGATCTTTCTCAAGCTGTGAAAAGCCTTCCTGTCTATAAAATGAGACTGAAAAAGACACTAAATCTTGGGTTACGCTTTAATTTTGTTTTACTGTCAAGCTTAATATGTGTGTTTTGACTGTTCTCTAAAGAAACTCCAACACCCCAGAGGAAGGGACTGCGATCAAGTGCACTAAGGCCAAAAAGGCCAGAAACACCCAAGCAAACGGGCCCTGTTATAATCGAAAGTTGGGTAGCAGAGGAGGAATTGGAACTATGGGAGATCAGGGCATTTGCTGAAAGGTAAACGACCTCAAATGAGCTTTTAAAGAAAGCAGTTTTAATTTGTGTGTGTATGTTAAATCCCAGTTCCTGCTGGAGAACACAAACTTGGTAGCTACAATCAGTGAAAGCATATCTGTGTTGCATTTTCACTGTGCCTTTTGATAATGGTAATCGAGCTCAAAGCTGTGAAGCTAAACTATTTGCTGGTACCAAAACTGTTTTATGCAGGTCTTACAGATATGTTATAACTAATATTAATTTACCATGGTTATGAACTAATCACTGTTGTATGCTAAAAGGCTATTAGGGTAATGCATGGAAAGGCTTTAGGCTACTTTTAGCATGACTTAAAATGCTAGGTGTTTAAATACTTTTATAATGCAAAGAAAATGAATGTGTACAGGTAAAGTAAAGGTAAATTCAGCCTGAGAATATTCAAATCATAAATATTTTCAGTGTTACATGCTTAGACTTGGAACAGCATTTTGGAGTCACTAGGAAAGAATTGTTTCATAGTTTGTTTGCAATCTCAGATAAATTCCAGTTTTGATTAATAGTTTCCTGTGAGGTGATGCAGAAGTTCAGCATCTGACTATTTCAGAGATGTTGCATACAACTTCAGTAATTTACTACAAAATACTTGTATAGTCATGGCCAGTTTTTCAGTGATTTTCAGTCTTGACGCGTGTTCTTATAAGAGCAATTAAACTGGATAAAATGAAATCCAGTTTGAGGGTTGGATTTTATGTGGTGGTATAACTTACTTCTGGTTGTGTCTTTGGCAGGGTGGAGAAGGAAAAGGCACAGGCAGTTGAACAACAGGCTAAGGTTAGTGAACAGAAGAAGGCAGAGGAATTCAAGGCCCAATTGGAGGCTCAACTAAAACACCAACGATTGGCTGCCCAGCAGGTGGGGGAGCTCTTGGTAGTCCCACCTGTCAGCAGCATGCATTAAAATATGGCAAACACAGTTTATCCCTTATCTTACACCATTTTGCAAGAGATTTTGCTTCCTGTGCAAACTAAACCATCAAACATTGCTGCTCACACTGTGTGTATCCATTATTTTGAAACGGGGTTAAGGTGAAGATTTGCTTTGGGGTTGCCTTTGGGGTTTGTTTTTTTTCCCCATCTAATTCATTGCACTTTAAAAAGGTTTAGTTTGCTTCCATTTTAAAAGAAGGGTGGGAAGCACCAATGTCCAGGTAAGGTGTTTCTGTGGTGTAATGGAAAGCTGCCTTGGTACATAGCTGACTTGGGAATACAACTGCATTTGCTTTTCATGCTTCAAATTGAATCTTTTGATTTTATTCTATCTTAAGTTGGCTGAATGAAGCCTATTGGTAATTTTATGGGACTGTATATAGATGTGTGTGTATAGATGTGTGTATGTATGTATAGATGTAGGCAATTAAAATTAGGAAACCAAATACCATGCTGGTATTTCACGTACATTATTAAGAATTTTGCTTTTTTCCAACTTAGTCCTTTTTCATTTCATCTTCCCTGAAGAAAATACATTATTGGTTAATAAGTATTTCTGATAGGTGGGCATTACCACAATCTAATTCTAACCAATCACTGGAATTTAATTTAATGAATGCTGAGATGATTCCAGTAGCATGGGGAAGAAAGTTAGGTGTGTTGGAATTTTAAAAGAGCTTACTGATAATATCCCTTTGCAAAGTGGCTCTCTACGTTACTTGTACCCTCTTGACAGTTACAGCCCAGAAGTTTGGTGGGTAAGGTAAAGGATTTTGAACCTAATTTTGACAAGCAGGCTGCAAACTGGATTTACAGTTAAAAGAGTGATTTTTAAAATCACATTCTCAGTAGTGAAGTAGAATGATGCAGTCTTCTTTCTGTAACTGGCAGGATCTCAGTGCAGGCAGCTCTGAACCTAGCAATGCTAGTAATAAACTTATGTTAATGATGATGTGCTGCTTACTGGCAGAGATGCAGGCTGTGTGCACATGGTCAAAGCCAAATAGATGGATATTTGTCAAAGTTTTTTAACCTTTCAGATTAATCTGAGGCCACTCAGTTTTCTTTAGCGTAAAATGTGCACTGAAATTAACATCAACTGAGAGTTTTAAAGATGCTATAAAGGAAAATTTCTGGCTGTGTCAAGGTGTCTCATGCTGTAGTGTGTGCAAACAGCTTATTCTTCAGTCCTTTACAGCCTGAACTAAAATCCTGCCAGAGTTCTGTATTTTCCAGTACTGGGAAAGACAGCATTTATTTTACAAACCCTGAAAATGCTCATTATGCCTTTGTTCATTTTTCTCCTGAATTCCATAGAAACGGCTGGAACAGCAGAAGCAGATACCTACAGTAGGCGTGTCCCCTGCAGTCACTACTTCCAGCAGCACTGCAACTACTGTCTCAACACCACAGAAAGTTGTAGTAGGCCCTTTAACAGGCCCAGTCCCCACTGGAACCAAAGTAGTGCTTACTACAAAAGTGGGTTCTCCAGCTACAGTAACATTCCAGCAGAACAAGAATTTCCATCAGACTTTTGCTACTTGGGTTAAACAAGGCCAATCCTCAACAGGTAAGTAGCCATTTATCATGGAGAGAGCACATGCTGGAGTTCATCCTATATATAGCACTTACATCTTCAGAATATGTATCATTATTACATTTCTTGTTATCTTTGCTCTTTGATCTCTTGCTAAGTCAGCAGGACACTTCTGAGATATTACCTGTCTAATTTTCCTTTGTTCAGACTTGCTAGGTAGTCTTATTTCTGACCCGCCTCATTTATTACTCACAGTTGTTGTACTAGTAATCATTGATAATGAAAGCATTCTGTGCTGTAATGTACTGTATCCAAAAAAAGACTCTTTACCAAAGAAAGTATGACGCATTCAAAAATGATTGTAAAAATAGTCTGCTGTTTCATACTTGAAAAAGTCATTTCATTGACTGATTATTCTGCTCTAAAACTGACTGTTCTGTGTACCTCAATAGCCACTAGCACAGCTGCCACTTCAGCCACAACCATTGCCAGCACAGGGCAGACCTTCCAGATCTCAGGCAGTCCAGTAACGATGGCAGGGAAAGTGATAACTAAGCTGCCACTCCCTGCAAACAGCAAGATTGTTGCCGTCAATGTGCCATCAACTCAAGGAGGTAGGGGAAAGGGAAGGGAATTGAACATGTTCCAGCTTGCTCATTCATTCTCCATTGACACGATTTTCCCAGTGAAGTAAACTGTGACTTGAAGGGGGAAAAAATATCTATGTGTATATATATATATATACAAGTGTCTAGAACTTGTTCCCCCCATATTGCATATTTGTGTCTGTAAGGGGAAAATGCAAAGGGTTTTTTTTGCCTGTAAATTATTCTTCATTTCATAGTGCAAAATTAGGAGGTTTATTTTTAATAATGTGGAATGAAGCATGCTTTTTTGTTAACCTCAATCATGCATCAACAAAACCGCTTTCTTCATGAAAGAAAAAAAAGGCTGCTGTTCTTAGTAATTAATACCTGCATCCGCTCTTCAGTGATGAGCAAGGGTTTGGCTCCAAACTAAGGTCAGGGTTTTTCTTCTTGCCTCAAGAAGAGGACTTAGTATTTTGCCATTTGTGAATATATATTGAACAGAAAAGCTCAATTCTCTGTCTCCGTTATACTTAACAACTTAGGAAATCATGAAGACTACTAGTTTTGTATTGAAATTTCTTAGGTGAGAGGAAAAGCAAAGTTTCTTCAGCACCACAAGCTTGTAGGTGAAAGGTGTTTAAACTGGTCTTCTACATTTTAAATTAATGAGATTATAGCTCTTAATGGTTGTATAACACTCATTTGTGGCACTGTGACAATGCAAGGACTTACTCGCAGTTACCATCAAACTGATCTTTGTGACGATTCACTCTTTCCTTAATCTTTTCTAAAATACCTATTTCTTAACTTAAAATGTAGATGGACTGTCAACAGAGTATAATGCTGCTACTTTTTACAATATGACAAAGGCTCTCCCAAGAAATGTTGAAAGGCTCAGAGGTGTTCTAGAAACCTGGAGACCGATTTCTAAATGCCATCCTGGAGCTGCATTTACTTCTTTTGCTGCAATCACATCATTAATGAACTCTCCATTTTTCTTTAATTAGGTGTTGTTCAAGTTCAGCAAAAGGTATTGGGTATCATTCCATCAACTACAGGTGCGAGTCAAACATTTACTTCATTCCAGCCAAGGACAGCAACTGTAACCATTAGGCCAAATACTACAGGGACGTTAGGAACAACAAGCACTTCACAAGTAAGATGTTTTTCTGATGATGTAATGCAAAAAAATATAGTGCATGTACTTTAAATTGTTTGCAGATATCGAAAGTTCTGGCTTCTTACTTCTCAATGTTTTTGGCTCATCTCAGCAATCCTCTATTCCAAGGAGGTACAACAGTTCTCTCCAATTGGAAAAACTAATCGTTTAGAGCTTGGCAAGGTTAATGGTATGGGTATAGATGGCAAAATGTTGGATCTGCTTGCATGTTGTCATTTCATACTGTGTTAAACAAAGAAACAAAATCACTCCCAAACCTGAGGACATATCCCAGTGGCTTGTCTCACATGTCCATTCTGGCGCATGTAGGTAGTGCAAGGGACGCCGCTACGCCCTGGTATGACAGTGATACGGACACCACTGCAGCAGTCAACGCTTGGGAAGACCATCATTCGAACGCCTGTGGTGGTGCAACAAGGTATCCTTCCAGCCAGTAGGTTCACTTTAATACTTAAATTTCCAGTGTGAAATCCATGGTTTGTCTCGTCATACTTCCTGCATCATATGTCCCAATACAAACATCCCTCATTTTGATGTTTTTAAGTCCATAAGTCTATTCATTAAAGAAAAAGAAACCAACCCCAAAAAAGATTAGGATAATTGTGCATGAAGTACATGAATTACATTAAAATAGAAAACATTTTGCAGACATTTTTCAGTCAACCACACAGACACATGGTTTGTAAAGAAAATCTGTGTGCAAACTGCAGTGTTTGCTTTACTTATCTGATTATTGCGTGTTACTGTGATTGGAGGTTTGCTGTGCCTAATGGTTACAATATTGGAAACGTGTTTCTTATCACAAATCATTCTCTCACAGGTCAGACTCAGCAAGTGGTGACTCAAATAATCAGGGGGCAGCCTGTCTCAACAGCGGTTTCTAGCACCAGCACAGCTTCTTCCAGTGCTGGCCAGAAAACGGTCACAAGTTCTGGAACACCACCTCAACAAACACAGCCACAAACCACACCGCAGCCCACTCGCCCTCAGCAGGGACAAGTGAAGCTTACTATGGCCCAGCTCACACAGCTAACACAAGGACAGGTAAAACGTTTTACAGCCTGTAGGCATGGAAAGGTGCTAATACTTATCAAGCCTTTGGGTTTTAGCAGTGTGGTGTGTCCGTTTATAAATGTATGGTTTGGCCTTTTGTATGGACTGATAGCATATTTACAGCCTGAAAGGAGCTTAAATAGTTGACATTTTAAATGTTGCTTCCTGTTGTTTTCCCCAGTAATGTAACTAGCATCAGGGAAGTTTAGCAGTATGGAAAAAAGTCTTTCCATTAGTAGCAGTAAAGGGATGTAATTATTTTGTATGGCCTTCAGAATGTAATGTTTGTTGCTTGTCTGTTTGTCTTTGTGTGAAGATTTAGTTTTCGTTCATGTTATCCACAGTCTTGGGGAAAAATTACAGTATCTGGAACTGGAAGAGGAAAAAGTTCTTGCAGCTTCTGCTCAGATCATGAAGCTCTGTTGGCAAAAATAAGCTTACAGTCAAGCACAGGGGAAAACAGACTCCTGTGAGTTATAGATCTGACGCTTGGTTAGGAATGGTTTTCAGTGCATTGGTAGAAGTACTGAATTCTGAAACTCAAAACCTGAATTCTTCTGATTTTCAGCAAAAATCTATCTAAGAATTAATCACTAATCCATCAATATTAACTCTTCTTTTAGGGTGGCAGTCAAGGATTAACTGTGGTAATTCAGGGACAAGGTCAAACTACTGGTCAATTACAGTTAATCCCTCAGGGTGTGACTGTAATACCTGGTCCAGGACAACAGCTTATGCAAGCAGCTATGCCAAATGGTACAATTCAGAGATTTCTTTTCACCCCACTACCAGCAGCTGCTACTACAGCTAGCACAACTACAACAACAGTTTCTACTTCAACCTCAGGTAACCATTGTTCTATTCCACAATAGAAAAAGCTTCAGTATCACTTGCATGGGAGTTTTTTGTGCAGTTTGAGATGGTCTATTAGTACAGTAAATTGGTTGGAAACGTATTATAATCGTAGAAATCTGTTGAATTTCTGCATAGAGCTTTGTGGTAGTTCTAAAAGGTTCAAATTAGTAAGGCTCATAGATGTGTCATTTGAATTTAATGGAATACTTGGTTTTATCCATCATAGCTACGGGGGAGCAGAAGCAAGCTCCACAGGCACAGCCAGCATCAGCGCCACCACCAGCTCAGCCACAGCCTCAGGGTCAGCAGCAAGCCCAGCCTCAAGTGCAAAATCAGAGTACTCAGCCTGTGCTGCCGGCCCAGCCGCAGACATCTCAGCCAGCACTTCAGCCTGAAGCTCAGCTCCAGCCTGAAGCTCAGACTCCAGCATCCGCTGACTCTCCAGTCACACCTGAAGCACAGTCGTCTAAATCTCCAGTTCAGTCTCCAGCACAG
Organism: Psittacus erithacus; assembly: GCA_009867235.2. Taxonomy (NCBI): domain Eukaryota; kingdom Metazoa; phylum Chordata; class Aves; order Psittaciformes; family Psittacidae; genus Psittacus; species Psittacus erithacus. The sequence goes on along the minus strand of WYDI02031734.1, from coordinate 116,243 downwards.
ACCCAGGCTCAAGGGCAGTCTCCAGTGCAAGTCCAGAGTCAGCCGCAGACTGCAATCCTTCCACAAGGCCAGTCCCAAGTCCAGCCTCAGCAACCAGCTCAGGTGCAGACTACAACCCAACAACAGATTCAGATGCAGCCCCATGCTCCCATACAAATTCAAGCGCAGCTGCAGCAATCACAACCTCAGGTTCAGACTTCGGTCTCAACCCTTGCATCTACTCAAAGTTTAAATCAGGTTCCTGTGCAATCCCCAACTCGTCCTCAGCTGCAACTTCAGCAGCCTCCAACAAAACTTATTACAGTGCCTCAGCTTCAGCAACAAGTCCAAGTTCTCTCTCAGCTTCAGTCACATGTTGTGGCTCAGATACAAGCCCAGCAAGGCAGTATGCCCCAGCAGATCAAGCTTCAGTTACCTATTCAGATCCAACAAACTAGCCCAGTACAGGCTCACCAGATTCAGAATGTGGTAACAGTTCAAGCAGCTAGTGTTCAGGAACAGCTACAGAGAGTTCAGCAGCTCAGGGAGCAGCAACAGAAGAAAAAGCAGCAACAGATAGAATTTAAACGTGAGCACACCCTTCAGGCTTCTAATCAAAGTGACATTATCCAGAAACAGGTAAAGTTAACAGAAGGAAATTAAAACTTAATGAATGAAAAAAAATCTCATTTTAAATGCCTGTTCTTGTTAACCATGTTAATACATTTGATAGGCAGTTAATTTGATTCTGTCAGAGTTGGTGCACGATTGCTTTTGGCAACTTGATTAAATATTCCAGCTTAATTCAGCACATCAAGTCAGTTGTACCATGTTTGCAGTCTTCTGGCACCTGGATTCAACCTACCACTAGCTGCTGGGACAGTCTATTCTCAGTTCAGGAAAGATAGGGTGTAGAGAGGAGGACTGACGTTCAGAGCACATGTACAAGACTTTCATTGCCTGCTGTAGAAAACTGAGGTTTCAAAGAGGTATCTGAAATGTAATGCTGTTGGATGGCTGCAGGGCTTAAAAATATACATATATAATAGGTTCTTACCATATTTTAAATGAAACAACCAGTCACTGAAGGAATACTGTCAATTTACATTTAGTCCCTAGGTTTAAACTTGACATAAATAGAATACCCTGTCGGGGGGAGGTGGTGTTAGCTTTCAGTTCAGTTTCCAAGTAATGGCTTTAAACGAGCGCTACCCCCCTGATAAAATCAGGTTTCTTTTGTCACTTACTGAACCTCAGAAATGTCCTGGTTCTCCCAGTGACAACATGAAATACTGGCTAAAGCTTTCATGTTTTATTTTGGGTTCTCTGTCATCCTACAGGTGGTTATGAAACAGAATGCTGTCATAGAGCACTTGAAACAGAAGAAGACACTGACTCCAGCTGAGAGGGAAGAAAACCAGAGGTGAATGTGCAGCTTTAGATGTGACAGTTTTACATTTATAATGTCTTTAAATGATGCCATAATAAGACACTGGTTTGTAAAAACCCTGCTTAAAGGAATTTAGCTATTTTAAAATCTGTTAAAGTAACACTCAGAAGTAACTTCCATAACAATGTTCTTTAAGTAATTGAATCCTGTATATTCTCAATTTTAATTATATGGTTTTAAGTGTATTCCATGTGTTTGGAGCTGGCCATCGGTTTTAAATTCAAGCTAAAAACCATCCTTAGAGGAGCACAGAGTGGAGAATTAATGGTTCGATGCAAAAAAGGAGCCTGATTTTTATTTGTCCTTTATCATAGCCATGTATTTCCATTCTTGTCCACTCTACAGAAGGAATGTAGGAGTTGGAAGACAGTGCTATTCGACAAACACTTGAAGCTGCTGAACACCAATTTGGAGTGCTTGGGGTTATTTTGGCTCCTTTTCACTCATGCAGTTGCTTCATTGGATAATCACAAGTGTGTGTGTTGTCAGTAGGAAAAATAACAGTGTTTTCTATAACATTTTGATCATCAAATCAGAATACAAGCTCAGCTAATTACAGCAGTATCACTAGGTGCTACTTGCTAGTATATTACATATGTCACCAAAATACAAATGTGTATCAAAAGACGGTATGTCTGAGTCCAAGTGCAGAGTTGAAGCAGTACTTGTCCCAGCCATTGCTGGTTTGTTGTTTGCTTTCAGCTCATTTGTCAATGGGAGTTCTTTCCCATGGTCACTCTGGCAACAAGAAGCATTTAGTTTTCTAGTGGGTTTGACATAGAACGGGAACAGAAAAGGAAATTCAGAAGAACTAAAATGCATTCATTGTCTAATTGAAATGTAAAATAAATGAAAATTGCAGAATAAGCAAGCAGGAAAAGAGATTTATAGCTGAGTGTACAACAAACAGCTGAAAAATAAATGCTGAGTTGTCATTAGTGAAGAAACTGGAACTGGTTTGTAGTGATTTCTATAAAATGAAATGTATTTGTCAGCCCTTATGCTCAAACACAAAAGCTTAGTAATATGTAGTGGTCACTGGAGCGTAGAAATGTATGTTTCAGAAGTTAATGGGCTTCTGACTTGCTTTCATCCTACATCAGAATAAACAAGTCCAGCTCTTTCAAACATGCTTGTGGAAACTGAACTGAATGAAGGTATCTCTCATCATACTAAAGCTTAAGCTTTGTTAGGAGTTTTATAGGGAAAGGGGAGGAATGATCAGTACACAGGTCAGTTAAATAAAATTGGGACTGGCTCTCTTGAGCCTAACTAGGACTTGATCCCTCCCAGTGGTGTTCTAGTAAGTAAATGTGAGTGGGAGCAATGTGTGTTACTAAATTCACCTTGCACGTCTTGAGAAATGTAACGATTTAACTTGCAGAGACTGGAGAATTTAATGTTTCTGCATTCTCAGCTGGGATAAATGGGCAGCTCAGCACAATGTCCTTGTTCTTTGTTCCTTCCCCAGGATGATTGTGTGCAACCAGGTGATGAAATATATTCTGGATAAGATAGACAAAGAAGAAAAACAGGCAGCTAAGAAACGAAAGCGAGAAGAGAGCGTGGAACAGAAGCGTAGTAAGCAGAACGCTTCTAAGCTCTCGGCTCTGCTTTTCAAGCATAAAGAACAGCTGAAAGCTGAAATATTGAAGAAAAGAGCACTTCTGGACAAAGAACTGCAGATTGAAGTGCAGGTAAGGGCTGTTATTCTCAGAGGTTGTAAGCTGGGGAGAATGCTTCTGTGTTTGTCTGTTTGCTCAGTGAGAGTTTAAGGGAACACAGAAGAAGCATGTGGCTGTAGGTGTACGGATCTCTGTGACACTGGTATGTGTCCTTTTTTTATACCTCTTGTTTTTCACCTGGACTGAAATTATCTTGTTTCCTGAAACAGCTTCTGATAAATTGCAGCCAGTGTGTCATAGTAGGCCAAGAGTGTCATCCCTTACTCTTGTGTGAGCTGTAGGTGAAGCACATTAAAAATCAGTGTATTTAAGTGCTGTTAATTATTTTCTTTTGGTGAACATGGGGATTTATGTCTAGATTTTGATGCTGTCCTGGAATAATCATATGAAGTGCCTCCCTCTCTATTTAATACACTTCAGGAGGAGCTAAAGAGAGACTTATCTAAAATTAAGAAAGAAAAAGAAAGAGCCCAAGCAGCTGCTGCTGCTGCAGCCGCCGCCGCTGCTGCAGCCGCTGCCGCAGCCGCTGCTTCGCCACCACCACCACCACCACTGCCACCACCGCCACCGCAGCACCACACAGCCAGCGTCACCTCCTCCTCCTCCACCACAGTCCCAATGCCAGTATCCTCCCAGAAGAGAAAGCGAGAGGAGGAGAAAGATTCATCAGTGTCCAAGTCCAAGAAAAAGAAAATGATTTCTACTACCTCAAAGGAAACAAAGAAGGACACAAAGCTTTACTGCATCTGCAAAACGCCTTATGACGAGTCTAAGTGAGTAGTAAATACCACAGCCTTTTACTCTGAATTCTTAGCCGTAGGTTTAGTGTTTAGCTGTTAGTGCAAGGTAGTTCTAGAATTGGAGATAGAGTATCAGGTGTTATTGCAGAGATCACTAAGGCATAAAGAATAAAGTCTCTGTTTCCACTAGCAGTTACAAAGCTATTAACATACTTGATTTATACTCTCAGTGTATGTGATTTATACTTCCACTTGTTTGCATGTTTCCATTGTATGACCTTTCTGTCTCACATGCACATACTCCTTTCTTTTTCCCTCCGCTCTGTTATTTCTTTTGCTGTTTTGCCTCTGAAGCAAGTGACAATTTGGTTTGAGCAGTTTCTCATGGACAAGTAGCTGATGTTCTTTAGAAGTACCTTTGGTGCCGCCTTTCAATAAATGACCTATTTTTGCGAGTCAGTAGCCAATAAAGGGAGTTCCGAGTTACTGCAGTTCACTTTGGACAATGTTTCAGGAAGAAACAGTTTCCATGTGTGATAATTTACATCCCAAAGCTGATAAAAAAAGGAATATGTAGCATTTGACAAAGTGAAAACTGCAGCTCTGCGTGGTTTGATTCTGACTCTGAAAGAGGAAAAGCTTATGCGACGTAGAAAATTGGTGAAGACATTTAGTACATGGTGGAGTGGAAGATTTGGTGGATTGCTTTAGGCAGAAGTGACTAACATCAGTAGTTAACTTCTGATAGCTGTGTAGAGGTGCTTGCAAGTCAAATTTGACTTCAGACCAATTCTAAGTGAGTATGTATCTGCTTAACAAGTGGCAGTAGCGAGAAGTATTAACTGGTGCCGTTTGGTGATGGTTTAAGTGCTGATAACCATTGAAGTGGAGTAGTGCTTTCACTCCAGTAATGGTTCTTTATTCCGAAAATAGGGCCAGGGCTAGAGGATCTCTTGAGGTTCCTTCTGGCCTTTTTTGGGTGTGAATTTATTATTTTTAACGAGGTTGAGGTCTTTGGTGGTTTTTTTTACCTGGGTTGTTCAGTAGGTCTGACCATTACTCCAGTGTGGGATGCTGGACTCTCTCTGTGCTACCACTACTATAGAAATAGCAGAGTTTGATGCCCTGGTTGTTAATTCACTGTTATTTAAGTGAAACAACTGTAATAAAAATAAGTTGAGATGAGCAAATTTTGCGAGCAAAAGGATTGGATTGGCAGATTAAACAGTTCTGTTGACTCTAGTGGGCATTTGAGTAAGCTGATGACAAATGTGGTCATAGAGTGAATTTTGGTAGTATGAACAGAAAACTGTGCTTAAACGCACAGACTAAAACTTGAAGAAAATGGGGTGTTAATAACTTAGTAGTATCCTCAGCAATGTGATTGAGTTCTGCTGCTTGCTTTTTGTGAATTCTAAGTTTTTATGTTCTTACAAATGATGGGTGTGCTGTTGAGCTCCATTGGCCTTTCACTGTTTGGAAAGGCAATAGTCAAGTTCTAACACAGTTTTCTGGTAGACATTTTTAAATCTTATTTTTATATATGTATACACATGTAAGCATCTTCTTTGTGCTGGTGTCTCTTTTCTACTTCAGAAAAGAGAAATGTGCTGATATGTGGTATTTTATGAATACCCTATGGATTTTTTAGGATGTAATAAGTCCTCAGAAGCCGTTCTGTCTTGTGGGAGATGTGCAGTAACACACGTTTCGTTCTCATCTGTGGTACTCCAGGGTTATAGGGATTTGCTCAGATGGTTTTCAGGGATGGTCGGTAAGATTAGATTCTTACTAATCTGACTTAGATTCTAAGTAAAAGCATAATGTGACACCTGTCACACATTCTAGTGGCAAGGTTTAGCATCTACACCTAAACGTGAATGTGCTTTCACGTCACTGGGAGCGAACACTGTCCCTTTTGGGAAGAGGAGGCAGGGTGAATCACTGTTGGTGGCTGTCAGAAGGAGCTGTATCTGTCCGTTCTTTATGGAAGTGTCAGTTCTGTGATTGTTTTTCTTTTCTTTTAAGGATTTGCCTGACTGAAAATTAAGAGAAAAGGCAGGATCTGAGTATCTGGGGTGTATGTAGAAGCCCAAGAAATTAGAAGTGCTTGTTTTGTGGGGTATGTGCTAGCTATGGTCCTATTGCTAGTACATAGTGTTGGTTGGCGGTTCTTGCAGTTTAATGGACTGGGACAGCCGTAATTCCTACAGCAGCACATGGCAAGTGGTCAGTGGTGTCCAAAAATCCAGGAAGATCAAGGTTCTGAGTCAGCTTACTTTTGCTGAGGTAGAGAGAAATGGATGTGCACCTTTGCCCATCTGGTTGATTGTCACTAGTCAGAGGTATGTTTTGAGCTCTCCATACACAAAATGACAAACATCCTTGCATAATATTTTACAGTTTTGTCACATCATTCTGTGCAAGGTCCCATTCCCATGATTGTGTACCTGGTTCCCTTCACTTTGTGTCATACCACATCTGGTTCCGTCACATAGCTGTGTCTGAGAGTAGACATTATTCTCTGAAGAATGGTCCCCATTGCCATTTGTTGCCATTTTGAGTAGTTAAGATCTGTTTTTCAGCGAGTTCCCCATCCCCAAAAACGAATTCAATTATGCCCACATCCTGACCCCATTTTCTTTCGTATCATGTTATACCAATATGTATCCTACACATGGCTGGTATGCATGTTCTTCGTAGCGTACTTGTAACTCCTAGTTGGTGTTTGCGCTTCGCTTTTGTTTTTTAAATTAACTGAGAGCTACATTTTCAAATCTTAAGGAAACGTTTCAGTGGCTTTTGAGCTGTGGTTTTGAAAATGTAAATCTTTTCCTTTGGCCTTGTCTTTTTGTGCCTTTTACAGTTTTCCACACGCAGATTGGAGACAGACCTTTTTAGCCCAGTTTTGTTCAAAAGTCTGGTTACAAATTGCTGTGCATTTAAATGAACTGTCAATTCAAAATTGACCCATGCGATCTTACTGACAGTGTAGCTGCAGTGTGAGATGTTAGTTTGTAAGGATAGAATGCTAGGAAGCAGGGAAAACTGTGACAATTGAAGAAAGTAGGCCAGCAAAGATAGTGCATCAGAGAGAAATGCAGGGAAAAGTGCCATGCCATTTGAAATGACAATTACATTGTCATTTTCATTGTGAATACTTTTAGGTTCTATATTGGCTGTGATCTTTGTACTAACTGGTATCATGGAGAATGTGTTGGCATCACAGAAAAGGAGGCTAAGAAAATGGATGTGTACATCTGTAATGATTGTAAACGGGCACAAGAGGGCAGCAGTGAGGAATTGTACTGTATCTGCAGAACACCTTATGATGAGTCACAGTGAGTTCTGATAAGAACCTCTTATTTGATGTTTAGGTAGCAAACTGTGGTTACCTGTTCTTTGCAAAGAAAAAACAAAGAAGTTATTCTGCATATGTTGTATTCGTTTGTAATACAAATTGCTTTTCAGTAATTGTCTTCCTCTCCAAAATGTTTGTGTACAGTAAATGTTGAGGGAAAGGGAAGTTTTCAGGGTGGTCACAATGTTGTTGGGTTTTAAATAAGTGCTTTAAATGGGGGTTGATTTGCTTTTTCTTTATTTCTTTAACAAGGGATAGTTAGATTAAAAGATAAATGTACTTAGTGGATTTTGTTGTGCTTTAATCTGATCTGGATGAAAGCATCATTTTCGTATGGGGTATATGGTTGGTATCCTTTACTGTAAGGCTGTGTGGCACAGAATACTCCTTCTGTGCACAACTACAAGACTGAAGCTTCCATATGCAAAATGTTTGTACAGAGTGAAACGAGCCCTTGCTATAGCCCAGTTTGTGCAAAATGTATCTTGAATTGGTTTGGATACTGGTTGGGTGAGAGTTCTGGCATTACCCTGTTCCTTCCAACTCTAAAGCAGAGGAATGACTTTTGAAATCTCGATTGCTCTAAAGTGCCTAGTGTAAAACGTAGGAACTGATTTTGACATGGTTTGTGATTTAGCCTGTTTGTAAATACAAAAGCAGTTTGAATAGTGTAATTAGAATTTGCCTGTCTGAAAGATCATTTTACACTCTTGTCCTTAATCTTGCCAAGTATCTTGCTTGTGTGCAGGAATTGCAGGTTTATGCATTTAAATGTAACCTTTAAATTCAGCAGATCAAGTCACTAACACTGGTTTTGATCTCACAGATTTTACATTGGCTGCGACCGATGTCAGAACTGGTATCATGGGCGCTGTGTTGGCATTTTACAAAGTGAGGCAGATCTCATTGATGAATATGTGTGTCCACAATGTCAGTCCACAGAAGATGCCATGACTGTCCTCAGTCCACTAACTGATAAAGATTATGAAGGTTTAAGAAGAGTATTACGTTCCTTACAGGTGAGAATAAGGATTGCAGCAGAGAGGAACACTTTGGGGCACAGGACATCTCTACTGAGTCTTGGAGTCAGTTTTGATTTGTCATAGCTTTGAGACTTTATAAAAAGGGATTTTTTTGGTGAGAAATGCCCCTGTGTCAGCTGCAAACTTGATGGGCATTATTGTGCTGGGGAGTATTTACAACAGCTTATATAGCAGTGCTTCTGAGTTAATGAAACTGTACAGTCTCTTCAGTGGAAGGCTCTTAGAGGATGTGGGTTTACTTAGAATACCAAAAGAGGCAGAGTGGAAGCCCAGCTGCACAGGATGCAGAAGGTGCAGTGTTCAGTTCTCACATTAGTTTTCTATGATTTCTAATCTACACTTCCGTGCTTTAATCTCTGAGGTATTAGATTTCAGTGATGTTCTCATGGAAAGTGAATGATGGCACCCTGATAGTAAGAATTACATCAATTACAACATTTCTCATGTACCTGTCACTCCCAGATATGCCTTTTCTGCTACAACTATGAAGAGTTTTGGTAAAATAGTTGTGTGGTAACAGAAATCCTCAGAATTTTGCATTACCTTGTATTTTGCAGACACTCATGAAAATAAATTGATTTTAGAGCACTTGGAAGTGAAAGGAGTGGCTGATTTCTAGGTGTGAAGTGCCAGGCACACTCACTAAATTCAGTACATATCTCTGCAGCCAGTCCAGCACAGTGTCCTGTTCTGTCTGAAATTCACACTGTTTCCTGTTCTGAAGACCAACTACTCCCATTGACGCTGAGCTTTAAAACTTTACTCAGTCATCAGATGAGCACTAGCTGGCTTTTCATATAATGCTGCAGTAGTTCCTTAAATCCAACTCCAGATCCCAACAGATAAACGTATAATGAAAATATTTAGCTACTAAATAGTGCTCATTTAACTTAATTTTTTACACAATTGTATTTTGTTTTCCTGACAGGCTCACAAGATGGCATGGCCGTTCCTAGAACCAGTAGATCCCAATGATGCACCAGATTATTATGGTGTTATTAAAGAACCAATGGGTAAGTGTTTCTGAGTGAGTGGACTGGGGGGGTTTGAATATCAGATGAGTAACCTGCTGACCATGTCCAGCCAAGGATCTTGAAGACATGTTTTGCAAAACACACAGTTCTTGCAGATGAAACAATGTGATTTATCACTCATTTATTTAGAAGTTCATGAGGGTTGATAGAATATCTGTATCTAGGCTGACTCCTTAACCCTAAATACTGCCATTCTAACATATAACATGTGAAATCCAGGGGTGCAGTAGGATTGAATCCTTGGTTTTAACTTACTTTATTTCAAAAGGACAATCCTGCTGTGGTTTTCTTTGCTTGGGGGTCTTCTGTGTTTGTGCATCAGTTTCTCCTGTAATTTACAGCATATTTGCTCTAGAGTTTGAGGAAGACATGGTGCAAATACAGTTAAGTGGTGGAGTTTAAAACTGTCTTCATCTAATTTAATGATATATTAAATTTCATATTGTATGTAATTTGTCTTTAAGGCTGTATGAACAAGAATTGATTTGAATTTTATGTATTTGGGGGAAAGTGGAAGAGGAGATGCTGCAGTGTTTTACTCTGATCTTACCAGACGTTACCAGTTAGCTAGGAATAAGCTAGATAAACACTAAAATGTGAAGCCTTTTGGAATATCTACCTCCTGCAGAAATGGTGTTGCTAAATATTATTCCTTTACACTTACTGAACCAATTCCTTTACATATGTCTAAATGAGAGCTATATCATTTGAGCTTTCCCACCTACTCCTTACCGAGCCTAGAAATAGGAAAGTTAAATTTAGTATCTTGGCAAAGTCAGAGTGTGTTGACTGAAAAGAATGTTTTGCTTAGAAATTGTGTCCTTCTCTGTCCAAAGTTTTGGGTTGGGCTGTTACAAAAATGCTGAACAGCTCCTATTTATCATTTATAAGGAAAGCTCAAGTAATAACGTAATGAAGCATATAATGTTTGAATGAAGTAAATGAAAGTGCATTGAGTCCTTTCTGGCTTAACCAGCAAGAAAATAGACTTGTAAATATACAAGTAAATATCTGTAAAATACACTTGGTGGTCCAGGGCCACCTACATTTGTTTTCATGCATTATGGCATTACTGACATTTCAAAATAAGCACTTTAAGGGCATTTTCCAAGGGCAGGTCACTGTTTTTCCAGCTAAAAGTGCCACTATACATTTAGACAGCTGTATTTATATCTGGCAGATCTTGTTCCTCTCCCTCATTTGCATTAAAATAGGACAATTACTGCTTACTTCACCATTCTGGTCTTGCTAATGTGTCTAGTTAGTAAGAATGAGAGCACTAGTGTTTTGCATGATCCTGCACTTGGATTTCCTTCATCTGGGACATGATAATTTGCGTATGCCCTTGAAAATTGAAAATTCATTCAAAACAAGTCATGATCAGAAGGTTTAGAGAGCTCTTACATGCGCACATATGACTCTTGGTCCCAGTGAGGGCTGTCAATAAAGTACAAGTAACTGAATCCAGATTGCCTGACTTTTTTCCCCCTCATCCATTAATTTCTTCAGAAGAAGCAAATAGCTCCTGCAGAAGACCCCACTTTTCCAAGGTCATTTTGATACTTGCATTTCAATTCAGCTGCACTTACCGTACTCATGCGTAAGTGTTTATTCTGAAGGAGACCTCATAGTGTCACCACGTCACAAGCAGCATTCTTGGAAAGGCAGCTAATTCTGATAGGCTGTTTCGCACATGCTTGACAATGTAAACTTGTGTTGAGGATGGAAATGTGTCATTTTAACCATCTTTGGTTTCTTTCAAGACCTTGCCACCATGGAGGAGAGGATCCTGAAACGTTACTACAAGAAAGTCACGGAGTTTGTGGCAGATATGACCAAAATTTTTGATAACTGTCGTTACTACAATCCAAGTGACTCCCCTTTTTACCAATGTGCAGAAGTTCTTGAATCATTCTTTGTACAGAAACTAAAAGGATTTAAGGCAAGCAGGTAAGCTGAAGTGTTCCTAATCACAAATGTTCTACTGTCCCCTACAATCTCCTCAATGCTTTCATAAGCTTACCGTGCATTCATGCAGGGATTTGCATCTCCATGCACAGAGGACTGAATGGGAGTAATTTGTGCTCAGGACAAATCCTGAGTTCTGATAATGTTCTGCTGTGCAGTAAATACTTTTCCTTGCTAAAAAGAGACGATCCTTCCATGAAATTTATAATCCCATGAAAGAAGTTAAAATACTTTAGTTCTTACTACTTCTATCACCTTTTTATGACTTACTTGAGCTGGATGGAATAAGTAAGGTTTAAAGTAGGATATGGAAAATGAAGCACAATTCAAAATTGCTATTTAAAATTAAACTTTCTGGTTTTAACGTTCATCTGTGGAAGGATGGATGTAGATTTTTCCCTAACATAGGCATGCCTGAAAAAGAACATGCAACTCCACTACACGTTTTGCTGTTGCTTGCCTGTTCCGTCTAGTGGCACGTACATGGGAGTTGTACAGCACTAGTCAAATTCTAATGTGGTATTTACTACAGCTGTTCCTAAACCCAGCTTACTCCAAACACTAAAGGAATCCGCAGATTTCCCCTGGATCACTGCTGTATTCCAACACAAGCCAGCTGTGACTGAGTCACAAATGTTGGATGCCTTTCAGCATTACTTGGAAACTGTATATGTAGTAGTTAACTTTGTCCATCCGACTGCAGCAGTCAAAACCATGGCAGAGTGCTAGTATAAGGTACTAATACAGGATTACATCCGTCTGTAATTAACGAAGTTGAAAGCTTCACTGCTTCTACACCTGTTGTTGTGAAGCTCTCTGGTTTTCTATGCACAATGAAGGTAGGGTTGATAAGAAGTAATGAGTTCAAATTTGTCACTCCACCATTTTAATTTCCCATTTATTACTGCATGAATGGTTTTACCAGGTAGCTTTCACCTCATGTTTCTGTCACCTTGTTTTAGCTGGTTACCCAGCATCCGCTAACTTCATTGCTGTGTCTGATTTGTTACTGGTTTTCATTTATACCATCCATGTTCTTTCTTTTCTTGCAGATTGTGATATCTTTAGTCTGAACTTTTTAACTGGAATCAGAACTGGATGTTGGGGTCACTTTCTTTTCTTGTCCAATTCAATGACATTGAAACTGCCCTAAAAATCCAGATCATTTGTCTAAAAAAGTAAATGCTGTTGGGTTTTTGTTACCAGCAGTGGTACTGGTGAGCAGAACTGTATTAACGAAAACTAATGCCCATTCCTCAAATGCTGTATTGAGAAAAGTGAAAAATTCATCTTGAAACCATGTATTTTGTTTTACTTTCAGTCACTAATAAAACTGTGAATGTCCAAGAGGAGTTTTGCTGAGCTCTGATTAGCAAAGATGTGATTTTTAACAGGCCTGTTCAGTTCTTTCTATTAAGTTAATCCAAAGACTTCTGGAATAAATTTAAACAAGGCACACATTATTATAAATATCCCCAATTAGAAACGGGCTTTTTGCTTTCCCTTTTGATGAACTACTGTTATGTAAATAGGAGAGGAAAACTGATTTCAGGCGTTTTGGAGTATTCCAAAACTGCATTTTACAAGTACTGAAATATTTGTATGCTGGAGGAGCAATTGTGCTTAAAACTCCAAGAGAATTTTTTGCAGTGTTCCCTTTTTTCTGAAGGGGAAAAAAAACCTAAATGGAAGCAGCACGGTGGCAATTCCCTCCTTGTGCTTTGCCCATGGTGACACCTTGCAGCAACTGTGTTCTCCAAAATGAAGGGTGCTTAATTCTTCACTTTCTTCTGCATTCTGCAGGTCCCATAACAACAAACTGCAGTCTACAGCTTCTTAGAGTTCAGCGTGTTTAAGCTAACACACCCGAGCAAGAATCTGGTTGTCTGAAAGGTTTTAATTAAGAAGCCAGATGTTTTTAGTCAGGTTATCCTGACGAGACTTGATGTAAACTGCGTTTTTATTGGTCACAACAGTCAGATTATATTCTCGGCTTATTTTGTCCAAAGGACAAAGATAAAAATCAGCAGCACCACTTTCTTGTCAAGATCAAATTGTTGTACTATTGTGGCAGAAGCAGGAAAACTTGGTTTTGTTGAAGGAGAGAGAGAAAGAGAGCAAGAAAAAAAGATACAGTAAATGGGGTCACGTTTAACTCCATGGAAATGCCACGTCTGTTCTTCAGTGAAGAAGCTGGTTTAAAGTCCACACAGAAAACTTTGACTGTATTTATTTATTGTTGCAAAAAAGACGCTTTTTTATTGCTGCCCTCATTTGTCAGCTAATTATTTTTTCTTATAAAATCCAGCCCCGGTTACATGTAATCCATTCTGTATCTTAACATGATTCCTGTAGTAAAAGTACAAGAAGACTTCTAGATGTCTTTTCTTTCTATGAAAGGAGCTGCTATGTACACATGTGCACACACACAGAACTGGGAATCAACAAGGAGTTTATCGTTCATGGTAGATAAAAACAATTAAGCTTGCATAAAAGTTGGGCTAAGTGGTCATGGACTACAGACTCTGTTGCCTTGAATATAACAGTACAATTTGTCATTTACTCTGCACCAGACTGAAATGAGTAAAATCTATTTGAAGGTATCTTGTTTGTAAACATTTGTCAGATTCTAATTTTTTTTTCTTTTGTATTAAAATTCAAAATATGGATGTATATGAAACAAAATAAATGGAGATCATTGTTCTCCCCACACATGTAGGTGTCTTTGCGTGTGCACTAATATGTTTGTAACACTTTGGGGATCTGTTCAGAAGTGTAGACACTGCGAAGTGGTAGGGGTGGGGGTGACCAGGGAGATCTTAACTTTATTCTGCTCCACTGGGAGCGTTTACTACATCGCATTCCAAAGCAGCTGTCATCCCTCTAGCAGATTGCTAGTGGTGCCGAAATTCCTGTAACAGATCACATGGTAGGAAGTACTTTGTGAAATGTCACTGCCCACCGCTGCACTGGTGGTGCTTTGCCAAGCGCTGTAGGAACGTGAAGCACCACGTGTAATTGTATCTCCTTCGGGGCTGCTCCATCGCTTGCTGTGCAAGGAGTGCTGCCGAGAGGGGCAGAGGGAAGTCAGCACAAGATGCAAATTGCTGATGATGTTGCTTTTTCCTTCCCATTTATTGCTTTCATGTTGCGTCTGTCACTGACTTGCACATTTGACCTGTCTGTAGTTACCAGCCGTGGTTTGTATGTGGCGCTTGGACCATTTGACTAGCTTTTGCACTAATTCACAGCTGACTTCTGTTCTACAGGGACCTGGGATTTGCCTGATTTATGGATAAGCTCCTTTTGGGTTTGACCTCACACCTTGCTATGCAAGAACCTCTTCTGTTATCTTTCTTAAAAGACATTGCTACTGACCACACTTTCTTACACTTCCAGGCTCAGGTGTACAGGTTCTTCTGGGTAATTTTATCTACTAAAAACCCGCGTGTTTTTGTACATACAAATGTTGTCATTTAACCTCTGTGTGGAAATGAAAAATAACTGTTCAATGTGAAAACAATAATCCATTTATGCTTCCTGGAGTTAAAGAAGAGTAGTTGCGTTTAGGTTCTGTTGTCCTTTGGCGTTTTAACAGAAATGCTGCATATTGTACGCATTGTGGGTTTAATGCAACAAGGGAATCCTCCACTTTTAACAGCATTTGAACATACCCTGCATCTCATCAGAACATCACAGTATTTCTGTACTATTTATTCATCTCTAAATCTCTATGACATGATTTGAAACTTTCCTACCTGTAGGCATTAAATGGCTGTTTTTAACAAATTGTGGCAAACTGAAGAGTACTTTTTTGTACCTTA
Source organism: Psittacus erithacus (assembly GCA_009867235.2). Classification (NCBI taxonomy): domain Eukaryota; kingdom Metazoa; phylum Chordata; class Aves; order Psittaciformes; family Psittacidae; genus Psittacus; species Psittacus erithacus. The sequence continues at coordinate 101,159 of WYDI02031734.1, read as the reverse complement.
TAGGACACGTCATCCTAGACAAATAAAGTGATGTGTTTGACATGGATTTGGTGGCGTTTCTAATGAAACATTTGATAATGATATTGTATATAGGTCTTGACTTTGCCAGATGATGTATAGCTTCCAGTGAATCAGGTTGATTGGGGAAATAATCCACACATACAATGTAATTGTTCCAAGAGCCTGGTTTCAGTGTTTTCAATTGCCAGTGAGTTGAGGTACATTTCTTGATTTATTAACGATGATCTTTGATGGTGGTGTCACTGAAAATACATCACTTGTCATTAATAGCCACTTCCCTAAAAGTATGGTAAGTTCCAAAGTTTTGCTATCTCTGTTCTGTAATGCTCCTCTTTGTACTGTTATGAATTACTGCAACAATTGTTTCAAAGTGGTCACATATATAACACAGATTATGATAATATAAACTATCCCAGCTTGGTTTCCTTTTGCTTATTGGAGAGTGGTGCAGACATTGTGTGTCAGTTACTGGCATTTTACTGAGGCTTTGGATGTCATTAGGGCCTGATCTCCTTCTATTTATCTCTTCCAAGAGACAATCAAAATGAGATACAGCCGTGGATGTTATTCTTGTACCCACGCTTAGCCTGTTTTAGATTACAGTAATGTCTCGGGGGTGGGGAGTGGTGCTTAATAGCTGTTCAGGGCAAAGGGATGTCTGTAGGACTCGCTAGTTAGTCCCTGGACTTCAGTGGAAAACAGAAACAGAGAAACTTGAGATGCGCACATAACCCTTCCTCCTTCCTTCTCCTGTCCCTCCCTGTCCACTCCAGCGCTTTGATTCATTGCCAGGGACAGTTGTTCTGCCAAACAGAGCCCCCTCAAAGTCTCTCAGGAAAATTCCATCTATGTACGCTGCGCACCATGCAAAATCTTTCATGTAACAAAAGTGAGAGCGTATTTTTTTGATAGACACAAGCTACAAGTAGATTTCTGTCTTACAGTAACAGCTTTTTGGGGCCCAAAATCTATAGTGCTTGCTTTTGGTATTTGGCTCTTACAGAAGCACACACAGTGTGACTTGTCACCCATGCAGTGCTCCATAGCTCTGCAGTGATGTTAAATCAAGCTGCAGATGCGTAAGACAGGTAGAATTGTTAGAGCTACCTTTGCTTCAAAACAAAATGCTTGTAGAAGCCACTGCTTCCTCTTCCAGGTCACATCATATATAACACTGTATGGCTGGGGTTTGTTTTAGCTAGACTGCATTTTCCCATTTTTATATATAAATACGTATCTCAGAATCCCCAGCCAACTTGCAAAGTGAGGAGATACCTTTCTTTAATATCATTACATAAACTTCTTGGATCTTCCAGAAGCCCAGGAACATCTTATTAGTTTCTTTTAAAGACTTCACAATTTGTGAAATCTGACTCTTGGGACAGCAAATGTCAAGATCCCCTTTGCAGCAGTTTCATAGGTTCTAACATCCCTCCATGTTAAGGGCACTAAAGATTGTATCTTTGATTCAAAACATAACTTTACTGACATGAAAGTACAAACTCAGCAATACTTCTCATGGGAAAAGGACATTCAGTGCATGGTTCTAGGACTGAGCTTTTAAGGAACTGACAGCGTAACCAGGCATGCAGTTGTGCTCATCTTGCTTTCCTTGGTATGAACTAGCACTGTTAACTGGAAGCCTAATTGGGCATTTGTGTTGGGCAGTTACTTGATTTGCTTTCAGTTAGTGTGTTCACAGTTACATAGCTATTTTGTATGCTTCATGTGAAAATCCAGCTCTGTTTGAAGAATTAATGTGGGTTTTAAAAGTAGCATGGACGTATTTAGGGATACCAAAACACTACAGTTGGTACTTGGTTTTGTTGGTTTCTTCTGGCTCGAATGCTTGTAATACTTTAGGCAGGGTTGTGTGAAAACACTGTGGACATCCCCTACAGCTAAAGCTGTGGCATGGTCTAACATTTGTTCAAAGTTAAGGGTTTCAAAGTGCAGTTACTTCTGGTGTACCTAGAACGACACCTCCAGAATTTTACTTTACAATTACTACAGATTATTTAGGGGTACATTAGAGTGAGGGAGGCAGTAACAACCTGTGGGTCTGCAAACAGAGGGAGCAAATTAATGTTCCCTTAATGGAGTTTTGTGCTAAACTTCACAATATATGGGTACCTAGTCAAGATATTCCATTAGTGTCTGCTGAAGCACAAGAGCAAGTGTCCCGTCACAACCAGCTTCATACATAAGGATAACTACCTTCTGCTGTTGCTAAACCAGGGCCAGGTTTATTCTGGTTGGTGAATTCTGCTGCTGTCTGTCAGAGGGATGTTACTGAAGCCTTATCTGCATTTAGTGTGAGCCGCCAGCACCTTGCGGTTCCTCTTCCTGTTGAATCTCTTCACATAGCTGCTGCCACTCCAAAGCAAACCATCCCCCGGGCTCAGGCGCCCTCGCAGGAAAGGCAGTAGGTCTGCAGAGATCTGTCTTCTCTTGTGGTAGATCTGACCCATCACAATGTATCTGCTGCCTGCAAAACAAACGAGACTTCTGTGCCCTGAAGAAAGCATGGATTCATTCACTGTACCGGTGCTAAGGGCTGCAGATTTAGGAACAGATGTGAAGTTGTACCCTGCAGAAATAGATCCTGGATGTGTGGCTTAGGACAGCAGCACCCTGAACATCAGCGTGGTGTTTGGGTTCTGCTTGCATGGAAATAATGATTTGCTGTCTTGTACTGCAACTAGAAGCTTTTTTTGGGAAAATACTGGTATTTGATAAACTTGCATTTAGGAGGAAGAAAACTGGGCTACTTAGACATCAATCCTGAAATCTCTTGCAATCATTTTGGAACTGGATAAAGTTAAGAAAGGACTGTGCTGTTAACCTGACTTCCTCACACAGCTGCTTCTCTTCTGAAAATTTACAAGTGAAAAAGCCCTCCAGTTTAAGAGTAAATACTTTTTCTTCCCATATTTTGAGAACAAGCCTGGTTAAACCTATTAAACTAGGGCAGGCTCAAACTGTACCACATGCAGGAGGAATAGTGCAATGGATTTAGCTGGAATTATTTACCAATTTTCAAGTCTAGACACGGTTTACTGCAGTTGAAAGTATCCACAACTAGAATGTGAACTCGAAAGAAGAAGGCATCAGGAGTAGTATAGAGGCGACTCATCTTGTACAGTCCATCGTTGTTTACCAGAAGTGTGATCAGGTGGATGCCATTCCCCAGTTTTTCCATGTTATAAACGATCCCATTCACTGCTGGTTTGAGGAAAAGGGAAAAAAAAGGAAGCATCAGGTTATGCATCTTGGTGGTAACTCAGGGCACATGTGAAGGCTGACATTTAAAATGCTGCGAAGTGTCAGGAATTCTCTGGCTCAGTAGGGGGCAGTCTTGAAAGTAGGAGTTGCTTCAAATCAGCACATTTGGTGAGATCATCACCTTAGTTCTTGCTGAGTTACTAACCTTGTGCTTTACAGGTCTGAGATATTTCTTAGTGGAGTTTATAAGATGTTTCAAAGGAGGTGATGTTTTTAGTGCTGTTTTCCATACAAAAATTGGATGTATTTACCTAGCAAAGTAAAATACTCAAATTTAAAACTCAACAACCTGCTAATGAAACACTTCAGCTTTTGAAAGAACAGGCCCTTGTCATGTCAGGAGGCCAGGGCACCAAGCAGGCCATGTTCTACCTTCAATCACATCATGCTCTCCACTCAGTTTCTGGTTTTAACAAGTGCTGAGCTGACTACAGGAGTCAGAAAACAACAAACATGTTAGGCAGGTAAGGCACACAGGTTTTCTGGTGTTACACCTGCCTCACTGAGCAGGAACTTCAGTCATATTTACTCTTTAATCTGCACTGTAAATGTAAGGAAATTAAAAGCTCCTTCTGATCACTGCAATGACATCTTGGCTGATCTTTATTTTTCCTACTTGTCCTCAGTTTAAGAGACATGAGACAGCCATGTGTTAAAGGCTAAGAATACACACAGGCCAGGTCACTGTCAGACCTACACTTGACAGGAATGCATGAGAGTGGTAGAAATACAGAATATAGCAGTTGTAGAAAGCACTTCCTGACTTCTCCATTCAGGGAAAACAGATGTCCCATAACATGTTTATATTCTACAAATGGAAACATCTGTTACCACTAGGCATGTATTTTGCTTATCTCTTAAAATACTGTGAGAAAAAAGTTGGTATCTCTTGCACAACTTCAGAAGCACAAGGCAAGATTTGAGTCAGAAAATGCTGTTTCTTACACAGTAGAGCAATGCCAGGCTATTCTCTACCATCTTCAGCTACATCAACTTGGACACAAGGACTACAAGGACTAAAGACATGGAATCCTAAGAAACTTTAAGGAGGATCCTTTATACAGAGAGGATCACAGTTTCATTTTTGTTTGGTTTACCGTTTTATTGTCATTTGAAACTTCAGCTCCCAAAACCATAAACTCATTCTAAATAGTAAGAGGTAAGTAACATGGCTACAATGTTTAATCTTAGAGTATCTAAAGCAATTGGTCTTTTTAATTCTGTTGACCAGCAGCAAGAACACACTCTTCCTCCCTGGAGTGGAAAGAGAAAACGCAAAAAAGAGCAATACTAATCTACGGTAGGGAAAGGGCAATGTAAGACTGCATTTGTCTTAGTACATCTACAAAGAGCTGTGATAGGTCCTTTTAGTGTACTTAATCATTATTTAACAGTGAGTGAAACAGCGTCTTAAAAGCAGAAGGGAAATGTCAGCAATAGATGAACAAAGGCGGCCTGTGGTTTGTTCTGTGTGGTTTGTGGAGGACACAACTTACCGAATTCACTCGTGCAGTAAGCGTCCACTTCATCTCTCTCTTTCCTGCATTCAGTGAGACATGCCTTCTCCTTATCACCATCTAGAATAGGCACACAGGCTGAGGGACAGGGTATTTCATCCAAATTATGCCCCTCACCCTTCATAAAGTTCACAATATCCCTTGCCAAAGCACTCTGTCCTCTTACCTTTCTTTAGCACACTGAGGTGGTACAGCAAGCTGGATGACAGGCGATTGGTGGCCCAGGAGGGTTTGGTGCTCTTTTGGAAGGGATCAGTATGTTTGTAGGGGATTATCTTGCCTGGTCGGTTGAAGTGATCCAGTGCATTAGGATCACCTGCTTCCACTGCTCCAGAGTCTGGAAAAAGATGAGCCTCTATTAAGGATGTCATCTTGTGATAGGAAGACACTGCATTGTGGAAGTAAGCCGAGACACTGTTGGCAGCCTCAGCCAGCTGCCTGTCCGCGTGCTTTCTGTTGGCATGGTTGAAGTCAAAGGAGGCAGGAGCAGGTCCCTCAGTCGTGCTCTCTAGTGGCAGAGCCCCTCCATACCGCAGGAGGTGTTTCCTCAGCCCCGTGCTGTTCTCTAGAGCAGGTTTGGTGCGTTTCTTTTTGTCTGAGGAGACCAAGGTGATTTCAGGAGGGTTTGGCCGCTGCAGGTCAGCGGGAGGAGGCAGGAGCCAGCGTTCTGTGAGGTTCTCTCTGGTGCTGCTGCTGCCCCAGGCTGGCAGTTTGATGTGGCCTGGTGCAGTGTCTGCTGAGCTATAAGCATCTTTGCTGAGAGTCTGATGGTGTTTCTCAGCGTAGGGCAGGGATCCTACACACAAAAAAATGGAGGTAGAGAATTAGCACTTTTTAAATTTTCTGTTCCATGTGCTTCTGAATAGGAAGTGCCTGGCAGATTGGAGGCTCTAGTCTGTGAGACCTTCAACAATAAGACAATACAACTGATAAATAGTTCAACAGATAAAATATAGTACAGCTTCTTGTTCTGTGTTCAGACATGGAAGGCCCAGCACAGAGAGTGCAGCTGCGTGAGCAAAACACAGATTTGCATTTTTACTTTATTATTGTTGCAAATTAAAAACAAACCCTTTTCTCAAAAGCCTGAATCTCCAGGGAGCATCTGAGGAAACAAGGTTCACATTGCCATTTGGGATGCTTGTTTAAAAGACCATGACAACAGAACTATTTGGTTTTCCCATCCATGGGATGCCTTATTGACAGTGTCATCTGGACTCTTCAGTGGCTTTGAACACTACTGAAAAGATCTTTATCCACAGTTTTGGATCTCTGACTTTTGCACTGCGGAGCTGTGCAGTAGTACTGGTAGCTAGGCTATTGCTGCTGAGTAACCATTATTTCAAGGCTTTTCTTAAGTTGAGAGAACAAGGGTTGAGAAAGAGAGGAAGTGTCTGTGAATCTAGTGAAAGATGAGAAGGCTTAATGACACTGTTCACACAAGCTGGGCAGTCACCTAGGCCTTCATTTATACCTTCACCTTGATCACTTGGACCTCACAAAGCAAAATGACCTTCCACCTAGCCTGGGAAGAAAGAAAGCCCCTCTTGCAGATCATTTTCCTTTTACTTCAGTCCTCCACTGCATGCCTTTAGTTAGCCAGAGAGTTTTAAAACCATTCACCCACACACAGCCGCTGTCTGGGTGTTCACTGTCTGTGGTTAACATCATGTGGGAGGCTGATCCTAACTCCTTATGTGAAAAGAGGTATTTGACATACACAGATGAACAACATCCTGGTTTATCTTCTATAACTGACTCAACTGCTGACCTTGCCACTTCTTCCCCTTTGCTCTCACCAGCTGCTGTCATGGGAAAGATTCTCTGATATCTGGGCTGGCCACACATTAAGTCAAAAGAATGTCCATGAAGAACAGGGTGGAAGAAGTCCAAGCTAAAGAAAGCAATAGGCAAGGGTGTTTTGGAGATGGTTCAATATGAAGCTGTGATCTCTGAACAGGTGTTTTGGATTTGGTGTTATCAGTATACTTCTCTACCAGTTTATCACGCCTTCTCGTACAATCATAGAATAGTTAGGGTTGGAAAGGACCTTAAGATCATCTCATTCCAACCCTCTGCCAGGGAGAGTAGCAAGAAATAGTTCGTTTTTCTCTACTCAATCTATTCAGAACCTTGAGGATCATTCTCCTACACCAGCATACTCCTGTCTAGTTCTTGCAACCTAAGCAATACAAATGCAACATAATCAGCTCTTTCCCACTGGAATAGATGGATGTTTCTATTCTGCCAATGTGGTACTTAAATAATCTCTTTAGGACAGCTTGCTGCAGACACACATAAGCACAGAGCATGTGGAAATAAATTAGAAACCTGGAATTTACAGGTGAGGGGAGGGAGACTTAAAAGGGAAAAGTCAAATACACATAAAAATCCCAGAAGCAGAAGCAAGTCAAACTCCAGCTGCTGACTGATGGCTAGCAGGCTTCATGGCACTGGCTGCCTGCCTGCTTTTGGCAGGTGCTCTTAATGCTTTCAAACACAAATCAAATATTGCAATTTACATTCCCACCCCACAAACATGTTGAAATGTTTCTCTCTTGAGCCCTTACCTGATTACTTCTACCGCCTCCTGAAAAGATCACAGCAATAGAGGGCTGCTTGGGCAAGAAATATAGTACCGTGTTCAGCCTTCCCTCATCCCAAAGGCAAATATGCCCCAGCCCTGCTTCGAATGTTAATAGACTTACCGACCACAGAGCTGGAAGATGATCTAATGACAAAGCAGAGAAGCCAGAACACTTTGGTTGTCATTTTGAAGTAAAGATTTTCCAGACTCCAAATGAACTGGAGTCTTTTATGCCCTTCCCCCGATTCATGCTAATGAGAGGCAGCCTTAGGGGAAACAGGAATCACTCACTGGACAACCCACTGGAGCAAAACCAAGCTGCTGCCTCCCCGCCAGCTCCCACTGCCCCTGCCTAGGACATCCCCCTTCCCATAGACACACCACTCCATGCTGCCTGCAGTCACCTGTATCTCTGGGAATAACATATGGATGGATCTTTTTAGCAGCAGATTTTTATCTGGGGGGTGAGTCTTGCTTCCTTTGGCATTTTGTAAAGGGAATCATGTAGAACAAATATGGTTTTACTGGATATGGAGAACTACATTATGAAGTGGAATTAAGAGATGCTGGAATGTGCATCGCCTCTGCGATTCAGTGTATGTAAAAGGTGTGCATTACAATGGAACCGATTCAGGAATTTCTGGCCACCTCCAATTATGCAGCTGGTAATGTCTTTTAGTTTAAGGAACCAGTTTCAGTGATTCCCTTCAGCCTGGAAAATGCTTTAGTTACTGTCCAGTCCAAGGGAAAGCTCTGCTGACCCCAGTTACAGCTTTAAGTCCGTATTTGCTAACATAAAGAATTAGGCAATTTTTCACACTCCAAGCAAACCCTGATTTGGATTACTGAATTAAGCAGACTTATTTCTGTGCTTCCAGTTGAAATGGGTGACCTTATTGCTGGAAAAGATGTCCATTCTGACAGTTTATCTCACTAGCTGCGACTGGATGTCATGAAAGTTGTGAAGTCGTTGATGCCTTTAAGGTGCAATGAACAATTTAAAACCCACGTAAAAGCACTATACCCCACCTCTGAAAACCATCCCCCACAGAAAATCTAGCCCTCACCAATGTCTGCCTCATGTGGCCCTGCTACTGCTTAAACACTGTTTGTTTTGTGCTGCTTTAATTAAGCAGTTTAATAGAATTCTTAGAAGTTCAGGGCTTTTCCTCAAGCAGCTATGGGGGAAAATACAGAAAATTAGCCAGAATGGTGTGCAAAATAAGTGAAATTTTAACACATCCGTTACTCGGTGTGTTCGGATTCTATTGCAGCATTTATTGACCGTGATTTTCCTGTTATTTTGAACATGCTCATTCCAGAAGTATCCCAAGACAGCTATTATGGAAATAAGAATTTAAACTAAGGATGAGAGAGAGGTGAGCTTGTATGTTCCTGCTGTACCTCATTTCTCACTCAACCAGTCCGTGTACCTGTGTACCTGCAGCAAGGGAGAGCTGTCAGGAGTGTGACAGGCTCACTGCTGAGGGCTGTGCTGAGGATGGATGCATGGATGGATGGAGATGGATGGATGGACGGACACCTCAATGTCCTGAAAGCCTGTGCTCCAGGGAGCTGTCTGTTTAAATTAGCTGTATCGAACCCATATTCATGTATGGCTATGCCTGTTAATGAGTTTCTCCAGACCCTACTTGGACAGGCTGCTGTTTAAAGGGATAGCAGCGGTGTTTGGAGTATTTCTACTTCTCAAGAAGCTACAGGTCCGCCGGCAGCAGCAGAAGGGCAGAAGTTTTGCAGACAGGATTCCCTGGGTGAGGAAAACCGGGACCGACGGCACAATGGCCGTGTCCAGGAGGCTGCGGGCAGCAATGCTGACAGCCGGAGCTCTCCAGGCTCCGGTTCCCCCTCGCTTTTACCACAACGTCTGTGGAGGGCCCGCGGCAGGACACGGTCCAGCCCGCCCTCAGGCCCGCCCGCCGGGGACACTCACCCGCACCTCTGCTCCCATTGCCTCACACCTCGTCCGCCTGCCGCAGCTGGGCATATGCGCTCCGCGGCCGCAGTATCCCCGCGGGAAGGAGGAAGAAGGCGGCGGCAGCAGGCTCTGTGGCGCCGCGGAACGGCGCAGTGCCGGCGGGGAAGGCAGGCGCCCCGCTGACAGGAAAGCGGCGGCGACGGCCGCAGGAGGGCGCGGAGGAGGGAATCTGAGACAGCGCCTGGGCTCCTGGCTCCGCTCCGAGGCTTCCCCACCGGCCTCGGCCGCGGATAAAAGTGGTAGAGGGGCTGCTCATAGCCGGCCCAGCGAATCTTCTGCGCCGAATCTACCGCATGGCCACAAAACGTCTGCGGCACGACCCAGATGGGACTCGAACCCACAATCCCCAGCTCCGGAGGCTGATGCCTTATCCATTAGGCCACTGGGTCACCCAGCAAACGCTCCCCGCGCTGCATGGTAAGAGCCCCGCCCGGCCGGCGCTGGCTCCGCCCCTCAGTGGGCTTCCATGGTCCACCTGCTCATGACACACAGGCCCCGCCCCGCAGGCGCTCCCTCCTTGCAGCCCATTGGACAGAGCGATCCTTTCACCAACGCCTCCTCGCAGCCCATTGGTCAGGGAGAGACCCTTCCGCCACGAGCCCCGTGGCCCCGCCCCGCCCCGCCTCACGCGCGCGCCGGGCCCGTCGCGCGCGGCGGCCGTTGGCTCCCTGAGGGGGGCCGCGTCGGGTCCCCGTCGCCTCAGCACCAGCTTAGCCTCGGTGGGGCAGTTTGCACGCGTCTCCTCCACCTCCTTATCGCTTCCCTGCATTGATAACAGCCTTTCAAGCTGTGGCACCTCCCACCCCAAACCATGTGCACCCCATCCCGGCCCACAGACACCTCGAGTTTCCAGATAGGAGACAGCTCTCTCCCTGCCCTGGAACACTCTTCCCAGAGCTCTCCTTTGCCCAGGTTCGCTGCTCCAGACCGCACTTCTTTGAGGCGTTTATGGACTTCCTTCACAGCGGCCCTTCGATCTTTCTGTACAGCAGGTGTTTTACCTCAGTTTCTACTCTTGAGCTTCCTTCTTCCTTTCAAACTAGGCCTTTTCAGTATCTCTTCTTCTGACGCACTTTATTCTCTCTTGACTTCCCTGCTCTTGCTTAAATGTTTTTGTGATTTTTATGTCATTTTTACTAAACTCAGAACTTAAGGCCCAAAACCAGCAATGTAAAAAGTCATTGACAATTCCTCCTCCTCTGCATACATCTTTGTCAGCCTCTGTGTGCATCTGCAGGTCAGCGTAAATGGTTTAATGCAGTGTTTTACCACACACAAGCGTCAGTGTGCATCTCTGACGCTTCTCTGAATTGTCCATTACAGATGTTGAAATGACGGTTCCTGACAGTCGTATTTTCCCCCAGGTTTTATGGTTTGAATTTCATCTGTGAGACAGGGTGTTCTTTTGTATTCCATCCCTTGGAACTGAGAACAATCCCAGATCTGCTGATTTTCTGAGCATGACACAAGGGCGGGTATAGGGTTTTTTTGTTGTTCGGATTTGTTTTTAGATCTGCTTAGCAAATGATTTAGCTTTAGTTTTGATCTGCCCTGATTGCTGTTGAATTGCCTTCAACTGCAGTCTTGCATCCTCTTTACGTTAAATTCTCATGCACCACGTTTATGGAGACAAGGGGGCGGGGGAGGCTCAGGAAAAGCCTGAGGTGACTTAATCGTTGCTGAGGTAGAAATTGGGCTGTATGTGAGGAAACGGCACGTTAACGCGGCAAAACCCCTCCAGCGTGAAAACCTCCCTGTTCGCACCCATCCGGGGGTGCAGCACCCCCCGGCAGCCCGCTTCTTCGTCCCCGGTGTCCCCCTCCCGGCTCTAGGTCCCCGGTACTCCCTCAGCACCGGGCCCTGTATAACTACAACTCCCAGCATGCCGTGCGCCGTCCCCGTGCCCCAGCCGCGCTCACGGCGCGGCTGCCTTCCCGCGCGTTGGATGCCGGGAGTTGTAGTGCTGAGGCGGGGACGGGTGCTCGCGTGCGTGACGTCGGGTGGATTCTTCCGGGAGCGCCCCGGAGATTCGTTCGCCTTCGTCGCGTCATGAGCTTCATTTCAAACTGGCCAATGGAGAGGTTGCTATGGCTCGAACTGACCAATGGTAGGGCGAGGGCGCGGGAAATTTAAATCCCGCCTGGTGTGGTCGTGGGCAGTGCGGCGTGCTCGCAGGCGGGGAGCGGTGCGGTGCTGTGCAGTAGCGGGTTGTGTGAGGACTCTGCAGTGGAGGTGCCCGCGGACGGAACGGAATGGGATGGGAGCTTGTGGCGGCGAGAAGCCTGGTGTGGCGGCGGGGGTGCAGGCCGTGCGCTGGTTTGTCAAAAGGGACTGAGCTCTGTTGCCGGCAGGGCAGGCCGGCGGTCCCTACGGAACTTTTCCGGTCTTCGTGGTCACAGGCCGCCGCCTGGTAGCGCCTCTCAGAGCGGGTTGCGTGCCGGCTGAGTTGTGGTGGAAGTGAAGCTAGGTCTTTCTGCAGTGGGTCGCCGTGGAACCGGCCCATGGTGCGCGGACCTGCTTCGTTACTGGCGTAGCTGGTGCTATAGCAGCTGCTAGCTGCAAGTCCTTGTCGGCGGCGACTTGCTTAGTGCGAGATCTTGCAATTGCTATAAAAAGGGCTCGAGGTGGCACTGGATGGGGTGCCCGTGCACTGTAGATATACAGCACAGTGAAAATAGTGCTTAAAAGTACGTCTGCGGGAGGCAAGAGCAATCTTTCTTCTAACAATGATTCTGCTAGTGCTTGTGGCTGTGTCTGAAAACAATGTATGTGGGTCTACTGCTTTTTTGTTAATGCTAGAGCTTACTGTGACATCTAGGTGTTTAAAGAAACAGCTGTTATGTTACTTGATCTTGAATCAAGTCAGAAGCTGCTATTGTATCTAATACGGAAAAGTGTCTCATTTTCAAGTACTGATCCCAGTTTTTAAATTCAGTTCTCATGGAGTAAACTTGCTGTTTATTTGCTCTGTTTCAAGGCTTGGTTTTACTTGTTTCTCTCAAAAATCTAATAAGCAAGATGTCTACTAACGAGAATGCCAATACACCATCAGCTCGACTCAACAGATTCAAGAACAAAGGAAAGGATGCTACAGTGAGTATTTTGATGCCATTAATACTTCAGCTAGCCATTATTTCTTTAAACATGAGTTGTAAAAGCTGAGAACTTATTATGAATGTATATCCTTTAGGAAATGAGAAGGCGGCGTATTGAAGTCAACGTAGAGCTGAGGAAAGCTAAAAAAGATGACCAGATGCTTAAAAGAAGAAATGTTAGCACTTTTCCAGATGATGCTACCTCTCCCCTTCAGGAAAATAGGAGCAATCAGGTAAGTGTGGGTATGTGGAACAAGTATGCTTAAGACACATTCCTCTCCCAACAAAGCATTCATGTGTCTTTTTATTGTACAGGTTTCAGCACACTGGTCAGTTGAAGAAATAGTCAAAGGAGTTAATAATAATAACACAGAGATTCAGCTACAGGCTACTCAAGCTGCCAGGTAACGAGTTTAGAGGTAACCTCTTCAGCTGCACAAGCCAGTTTTGGGCAACGTAAAAACTGGCTTATGAGCTGTAGTGTCTGCTTATGGTAGCAGCTATGGCTGCTCTTATCAGACAGTAATCCAACAAATACCTGAGTCAGCTTCATGTACAATATATAGGTATGCTTACCTTAGTCATAGTCTTATTGAAACCATAGGGCTTTTGAGTGTTAAAAGTTCCTGAATATTTTACTAGGAAGTAGAAATTCTTCCTAGCAGTTTTGAAGTGTCAAAATTAATAGTACTCCATCTTGGAGTTATAGGAGTTACAATAATGAATGCTTCATTATAGCAAAGATATCTTTAAACTGTCTTAACACTTGACTACAGTATTTGCAGCGATACACCTTAGAATAATGTGAACAGGATGATGATAGGGGTTTGAAGAATACAAAATTTCCTTTGTTTCCAAATCTAAAATCTCATTTAGCAAGCTTATATATTGTTGCAGAGCTGCTTCTGGCAGTCATTAACTTTTCTGCTGTGAAACCTCTAGCAATTCAGATGTATTATGACTCTTGTAAGTCTGCTTTATTTCAGAGTCTGAGCAGAACCTCTCGTATAGTGAGGATGTGCCAAAACCAATGTTTAACACAGGTTTAGGGGGCCTAGCACTCAGCTTGTCTGTATTACTTCATATCATGCTGCGTTGCCTTCCTGAACTTTAGGGCAATGTTAAACCTTTTTCTTTTTAAAATGTAGTTTTTTAGACTGTTTAATCTGTTACTCAGATCTTTGCAGCAAAAATAATGCTTTGCTTTCCTCCTTAGGAAACTCCTCTCGAGAGAGCAGCAGCCCCCAATTGACAGCATAATTCGGGCTGGTTTGATTCCAAAGTTGGTCTCCTTCTTGGGTAGAGCAGACTGTATTCCTATCCAGTTTGAATCTGCCTGGGCACTTACCAACATTGCTTCTGGCACATCAGAACAAACAAAGGCAGTAGTAGATGGAGGGGCTATTCCAGCCTTTATCTCACTGTTGGCCTCTCCTCATACTCACATCAGTGAACAGGCTGTGTGGGCACTGGGGAATATTGCAGGTATGTCAATATGCTACACCAACTATACTTCAGACATGTTCCCTTATTTAAAATAGTAGGACATTACTGCTGACATGTCATGCAGCATGCTGAGTGTCTGAGAAACTTCCTTAATGGTGTTCAAGGCATGCTATGCAATGTGGAGTATGCTACAGACAGTACTTTATCTTCAGACTTTGTATAAGATGTCTCATGCAATGCCTGGGAACCTATGGGTTGTACTGTGTGGGTTGTTTCCACGTTTCAGTTCAGTTTTGATAGAGCTATATAGCTGTGCTACAACATGGGGCTTTGTCACATACCTTGTTGGCTTTGTGACTTGACAGTGAGCTCTGGTCTGTGTGTTGACTAGAAGGGGGAAGGGAGGAAGCAGATGGCACACATAATTGTGTATGTGATGGCCAAAATTCCATGCTTTGAAACAGCTACTTACTGATGTGAAAGTATTAATATTGAAGTTTCTCATGCACCTTTCAGGATTACTTCATCTGCCAGTGTTGGATCTCAGCCTTTTTAAAAAAAAGTCAATAATAATAATGTAGTTAAATATGTTTGCTGTATTATTATGCTTTCCAACAGCTGTGCCATAGGGGAAATAGTGAATCTTCAACACGGAGGAAATGAGCTCATAGAAATCCTATTTTATTGGAGCTTTAAAGTTTCTCCTTAGAGTTTTTAAACTTAATTACAAGGTACTTTTTTTGTACCTCGCAATAGAAGAGTTCAGTCAAACTTTGGCATTCCATGAGCCATTATGCTATAGACCCCAATCATGCAACCAATGATTATCATGCATTTGAAGTCCCATATTATGGGAAAAGCTCTGTTCTAGTGGTAGCGCTTAGATAAGTTTTCAAAGAAACACGTAAGTCTCTGCTTAGTTATGAACTCCAAGAAAAGCTGTATAGAAAACATATGCTAAACTACCTCTTTTTCCAACAGAGAAAAAAATCAAGCCACTGAGGTTAGAAAAACGCATGCTTGGCATATGACTTAACCATGGCAATTGTAATTTTTTCCTCCTATTTCTTATTATCTAGCTCTTCTTAAAGCAGTAGAAGAATTCGTTCTCTAACATACAACCATGTGCACATGTCCCTCTATTTTGGTCTTCATCTGTCTCTTTTTCTGTTTTTCCCAGGGGATGGTTCTACCTATAGAGATTTAGTTATTAAATTTGGTGCAATAGAGCCACTGCTGAGTCTACTTGCTGTTCCTGATCTCTCTTCCTTAGCTGTAAGTGTGCAGTATGTTTCAAGTTACAATTACTAATAAGCGGGTAAAAGAGCTCAGGTAACTGAACAGTTGATAACCATTTATTTCGACTCTTGCAGTCTGGATATTTACGCAACGTTACCTGGACCCTCTCAAACCTGTGTCGTAATAAGAATCCTGCACCACCCATAGAAGCTATTGAGCAGATTCTTCCAACTCTTGTTCGGCTCTTGCACCATGATGACCATGAGGTGTTAGCAGACACTTGCTGGGCACTTTCCTATCTAACAGATGGTTCCAATGACAGGATAGAAGTTGTAGTGAAAACTGGATTGGTGCCACAACTTGTGAAGCTCCTGGGATGTAGTGAACTGCCAATAATGGTAAGCTATCAGACATGCAGATTGCTCTTGCTGATTTGAGTAATGGATAAAGCTGCAGTTAGACTAGCATTCACGTAACTGAATGCTTCTTTTTATACATAAATCAGATGCTTGGTTCTAGTTTTTGTGTAGGTAAGACTTGAGCTTTTATCTTTCCTGGAGACTGCCCTGCATGAGACAAACCACTGCTGTTGATGCCTATTGAGTTTCTTTACATAATCATTGGATTTAACACAAGTCAGCACAACAATTGATATCTTTTAAAGCTTGCTTTTAACTCTAAACTGCTGTTGCAAATCCAGATTCTAGGGACTGTATTTGGAAGTGGGCTCTGTGCACACTAAAATTGCCGTATAATAAAGCTGCATTAATACTTGGAAGATAATTTTCCTAAGCTCTATAATTAGTAGTTGTTTGTAGATTGGCCTTGGAAGGTTTGCAGTTCTAGTATGCTTAACCTCAGTAGCATACCATAGGCAGACATTAAAACTAATCAGTAGTAACATATCATGCTGTTAACTGGGCAGGCTTGAGCATAGGGACATCAAGTATGGCTGTATTCAAACCACAGATTCAATGATCCCAATTTTCCTATTTTTATGTTTGTTTCAGACTCCTTCATTAAGAGCCATAGGAAATATTGTCACTGGTACTGATGAGCAGACACAGATTGTTATTGACTCGGGAGCACTGTCTGTCTTCCCAAGTCTCCTCTCTCATCATAAAAACAACATTCAGAAAGAAGCAGCATGGACAATGTCCAACATCACTGCTGGGCGCCAGGATCAGATTCAGCGAGTTATAGACCATGGTCTTGTGCCTTATCTCATTGGTATTCTGAGGAAGGTAAACAAAGACTGTATTTATTACTCTGAAGCTTTTGCTATTGCTACTAGTATCTGTGTTCAAATACCCTGCATTTATCTTCACAGGGGGATTTCAAATCTCAAAAAGAAGCTGTGTGGGCTGTGGCGAACTACACAAGTGGTGGAACAATTGAGCAGATTGTGTACCTTGTTCAGGCTGGTGTTGTTGAACCACTACTGAATCTCCTTTCAGCTAAAGACAGCAAAATTGTGCTGGTTATCCTGGATGCTATATCTAACATCTTCTTGGTATGTGGATACAGTATACTCAATCACTGTCCAAGCTGTTGCTAATAGTTCTCCAGTAGTTGGTGCTGTACATCTTTCCTGAGGTTATTCCATGTTTGTCTTGCAGGCTGCTGAGAAGATTAATGAGACTGAAAAACTTTGCCTCATGATTGAGGAGTGTGGGGGTCTAGACAAAATTGAAGCTCTCCAGTCACATGAAAATGAACAAGTCTATAAAGCCTCATCCACCCTGATTGAGAAATATTTCTCAGCAGAGGTAAGTGGCTGCAGTATGATTTTTTTTTCTTTTCTATTGTAGCAGTGATTACTAGGTTAATATGCTACTGCTATTTCAAAACTCTTTTCCCTTTCTCCTAGGAGGAGGAAGACCAGAATGTTGTACCAGAATCTACTGCTGCTAGCTACACTTTCCAAGTTCAGGGCAATACTCCAGATACTTTCAACTTCTAGATTCTGTGTGTGCTGCAACCACCTAAAACTTGTTTGGCACACAAGTGACTGCTGCCTCTTTGTCTTAATAGTTCCTCTTTTTACTGCGTTTTTTTGTGACCTGTAGCACTTTGTCCAACCAAAACATACTTGAACAGTTCAGAACTGTACATATGTGAATTTCTAACTGTAAACTTCATCTTTCTGATATATACTTGTAAATACTTGTTCTCTTTTTGGCTCTTACTGTTCCTGTTGGGGAGAAGAATGCAAGTGAGTGGGCAACACAGGCTTCTCGCAAAGCATGAGCCACTACTCTGCAAACCTTCTATTATGCTTTACATAACCCATTATTGTAAACAATACCCTGAGTAGCCTTTTAAAGAGGGTTTATATTTGAAGTTCAATAAAGTGGTATCAAGACATTAAACGTAACTGTCAATTGCTTTCTCAAAAGGTGACTTATAGGGTAAGCATTCTTCATCAAAAATTTAGAAAGGCAAGAATGCAGGTCTGAACCATTCAACTCTGAAGACTGGTTCTAAACTTCGTCACTCCAAGCTCCCACTTCTGTATATAGCAGTCATCTGTTGCTTCAGAACAAACAAACTGCTGCTTCTCTCCAGGTATCTCTTACAGGACTCTGATTTGTTCTACCATGTTCATAACTGAGCTAAACTATCTTCTGCATTTTTAAGACTGTAGTAGTACTAAACTGCAAGTAATAGTGTGGAGGAGGGGGTAAGTACAGCAGTTATCCAATTGTAATTATGTTCAGGTAGTCTTAGCATAGAGCATAGTAAATGCTTTGAAGCAGTTGCCTGTTCTAGAGGGCAAAAATTAAGGCTTTGTCTTGGAATCCATTGTCTATTACTTCCAAAATCTTTAATTGCAGTAACCTACTCTGACTTTAAACATGGTTGTGCACAGTGGGGTTTGGGAGGGAGGAAGGTAGCGGAGGAAGGACTGTAGTAGTCGTGTTTTTCAGCTTTTTGGGAAACCTTGGATAGAGATCTCATTAACTGGAACCTCCCCAGAGTCCATGTGTCTAAGTATATTGACTCGGCTCGTTGAGGTGCTCTAGCTGTTATTGTGGTGGAGAAATCAATGTCATGCCTAGACTTATTTTTTTTTTTTATATAGAAGTAAGACATCTGAATCCATTTCAAAAGCATGTCACCTTTATAAAATTGAAAGTAAGGCATAAACTCTATTGAGTAGGTAATTCTCCCAGAGTTCCCCCAGGCTTTGTTTCTGCTTTTATAGAGGGGGAATTTAAAAGAAAAAACAAAAAAAAACCCTTATTTTCTTATTTTGCTTAGTGAATCTGATGAGGGAATCTGGTGTTGTGCATTAATCTGCTTATTGTGTGCTTTCAAGTCTATTTTAAATTGCATATGCATATAATAAGTGGATTTTGGTGTCCTTTTAAGATCAGGTATTTTTACTGAAGAACTTAAATTTGCACCCTTCTCCCATACTGTTACCAAAGACTAATTTAAACAAGTTCTTGCTAGTGTCAAAGATGTTACTCTTGCCTCCATTATCATGGTGCAAGTCTACTACACTTGCTGGTAAAAATGGTGCCTTCCCTCACCAGAGGCTGATAATTACATGTGCACTCACATAACTTCTCTGTGCAAGCAACTTGCTTGGGTCTCAGGTGCTGCTAGGTGATGATAATGTCACAAAAGGTAGCAGATAACTTGTCTGCATGTATATTCTGATCTCTTCTTTAGGTTAGCAGCAATAATGCTTCCTGCAGAGCAATCACTTGTGAACGTACTAGCACAAGCACATTCCTACTGAGCTCAAGCTGTATGAGTTCCTCTGTCCAGGTTGGAAAATGGCCTTGGCGATGCTCATGTTGCTGTTAATAGTGTGGTACCTGTCACTAAAGATAGTGTCTTGCAACAATCACTGATTAATGGTGACTTTATACTTTTGACTATACAATTTTTACTAAGCTGCAGTAAGTAATAAGTTTTACTTTAAGAATCTGTAAAGAAAATCGGACCGTTAGCTACTGTAACCCTACTGCACCTTCTGGTTCAGAAGTTTGCATCAGTGAGACTAACCTTCTGTCTCTGTGCCTGTGCTGGCAAATGAAGGGTGAGACTGAACTGTGGCTGTTGCATGTTCCCAGTCCTGACTGCCTTCTGTATTAATGGGAGGGACTGCAGGTGGCATCAGCACCTGCAGAAGAAGCTGTAGACTGTGCCAGACTGAGAAGCAGACCTCAAGTCTGACACCACAGTCCCTGTTACACCCTTGGGACCAAATTCTGGTATTAGCGGTACCCCTGCAAAGGGGAAAGAGCCATCTGCCTTGCACTGCCAAAGCCTTTGATTGATGTTCTGGGGCAAAAAACCAACCAAATAGGGCTTTTAGCCATCTGCAGTGAGGTTGTGTGTGTGCTTTGCTTTGTTGCAAGATCTCCTACTTTAACTTAAAGGCATCAGCTCTAACATAATGATTTTTCAGTGTCAGTAAAGAACTGAAAGAATTAACTTATACAAATGCAGATATGTAAATTCAGCTTTCACAAATGAAACCACTGATTCCACCTACTTTGTGGGTCTATAAGGGTAAAGACTAGTGCAATGTAACTCAATTCTTGAGTCATTTCTTCACTCTGTAAAATACGGCATTTTCCAGTAGAGGGTGCTGCAGGCAGCCTCACCGTCTCCCTTGCTTCTAGGTGGTTGATGCAGGGTTTCAGTCAGCCTGGACTGCTCAGGTATGATGTACTTAATTTTCCTATTAAACAAATAATGTGATAAAATCTATTGGGGCACCTCTTATAATTACAGGAAATGACTATGTGCTAATTTCTGATTAAATATTCAATATAAGGGATAATATGTGATAATTTCTGATTAAATACTGAATATAAGGTATATGACAATATATAAAAGTGATATGTCAGGGTACTATTACTTTAAACTTGCTTTAATTGCTTTTTGGCATATATGCAGTTAATTTTACTTTCTGTAGGGATAAGAATGTGTAACACTTGTTTAATAGTGTTATTTCTACTTTTTTTTTTTTGTTCTGAAGTAGTTGTTTCAGAGTTTAATACATTAGAGTTAACAATAGAACACTGCACATTCTTCTGTAGATGCCTGACAGCTCAGTGGCTTAATAATTAACTTTCTGGGGACTGAGACTTTGTTTTTATCCAAGAATAATGTGTTCAGCCTATCCACCAATGAGCCCTGTTCTTGGCAGCATGTATTTCCACAAGCAACAATCTACAGTGATTATGAGTAAGTGACTGGAGTGAGTCACTCCTTATTCTAAGAAAATGCAAACTATTTCTGAGGTTAGGATCACAGTCACCCATTGGGCTGCATCCCTAGCTTTAAAAAAGTGGTAGGAGCAAAAAGGGAGAAGAGAATTGTTGCTCCTGGTTCCTGGTTTGTTTGTTGGGGTTTTGTTTTAGGTTTTTGTGTGTGTGCTGCCCAGCCTGATTTAAGAGCTAGCCTTTGTTATTTGGCAAATGCCTAATTCAGGACAAGGGCTGGAATAAATATCTGGTGGCCTATGTGTCAGTCTGCCAACTCCTCTGTGCTGAGAGCAACAATAAGAGACCCCTGCTGACATCAACTGGCTTGGAATGCAGTTGTTGCTAATGCTTTTTTATCTGTAGAGTGATGGCAAGATTTCAGTATAAGATCTCAGCAAACATAACTACCTCTGCAATTCTGCTGCTAGCAGATGCTGCCTGTGTGATTGCTTCCACCTGCTCTTCCCAAATATGCTGAAGAGTAGAGGCTTTGCAGTCCTTTTCAATAGCATGTCTGCTCACTTTCTTCTACAGAAAGAACTTTAGAAAAGCTAGAAATGGTTAAATTAGGAGAAACCTACTCTATTTCCCTGTGATTTAAATTGAAATATTCTTTTAAGCAAAGCTGCTTCCTGCTGCTTTATACAGAATGATTTAAATTGCACAGAACTACAGTGGTATATGAACAAAAAAAACCAGCTGTAAGTGTACAGGAAAAGGAGCTCACTAGCCAACAATATTTCATTGATCTCTTACGTTTCTAAATCTATTTTACAGCAAAGCTAACTGGGATACAAGAATGTTACCCATAGATGTTCAAAAAGTAGCTGGCACAATTAGCCTGGAGCCTGGGAATCCTGATCTCCATTCCCATAGTTAACCTATGGCATCTCTGGTCATGATAATCCTATATTTGGTGAAGAGATAATCTCAGGAGTATTGAATCTCTTTTGTGAAAAGGTATGACATAACATTTAAGTACAGGTCTAAACTTTGGTAGTGTGTACAATTTGTTGAAAACACTGTTATTCAAAGCAGAAGTAATTAATGAAGTTTCATTGACTGGTGATATGTGGCCTACAGAGAAAGTTGTTGTGACTTTCACTTAAAACCTGATTAGAAAATATGTTTACCCTTTGGTTTGAGTTAAAAGTTTATTCTTGACTTTTCTTCAGGGCGAGTGTGCCTTCTGTGCTAAGAGTCTAAGAGGGAAGTGGGTGACCCCTCCTGAGATTGGGAGGGGTGTACCAAACCCAATTGCAAATTTCAGGGGGAAAAAAGCATTCACAAGAACACCCAAGCTACAAAGTTGTCTATTGTGTTTGGAAAACACTTCCTCATTGATCCACAGCATGGCACTGATAGGAGTCAGGCAGGAACTTAGCATGCGTAGACAGCTAAGAAAGAATTGATTTGCTGTGAGTTTGGTAGCACTTCATATGGACTAAGGGTCACTGGATTCCAGTCTTGTTTCTGACTGCAGAGCACTGTCTGTCTCAGACCGGCTCCAGGAAATGGACGCTCTTCCGCAGAAGCCAGAAGATTTCGTGGAAGAGCCATGGCCTGTTTCCAGGTTGCAGTTCACCCACTGCCCTAGGGAGTGTCATTAGTGGGAGGAAAGTGGAGTTGAATTTTAAAGGGATGAGGAGAGAAAAACTAAAGCAGGGTGGAAAAGAATCCTTTTAATTCTTATTCAGCAGAACTTGCTTGACAATATTAAAATGTTGTGCTAATCATTTAAATAAAACAATGGGACTAATCCAGAAGTGACATCTAAATCATACATACATCAGGAAGGGAGTTTCAACTGACTGACATATTAAAAGCAAAATCAATGGCACCAATTTCACTGTGGAAGAGGTTGGATTATACTTATGAGCTCAACAGAAGAGACAGTATAATGAGGAAGCATTCTACTTTACTTCATAACTTAATTTGCATTGCAATGTGAAATGAATATCATGGGATCATCTTCTGAAGGACTGATTTGATACGAAGAATAGTGGAAAGCTGCCTCATTTAGCTGCAGCAGATTGCTTTGTATACAGGTTCAGAGTAGTAAAATAGCTATAATACCAAGAGTATGTAATACTGCTCTGTGGGCATGTGGAAGATTTGAGGTATAGAATTATCAGAAAATCTTGAATAATCTCCAAGGCACATTTCCACCACCCAAATCACTTCATTTTACCCACTATATGAAACAGATGTAAAAATAGCTCTTTCATCAGTGGATTGCTACACGTACTTGGGCTGCAGACATTCAATTCTGTTCAAAGCAATGCTGTGAAATCATTTGCAGAATGTTGCTGTTAATCAGAAGCAGCAATTTAATGTTACGTATCCATTTCTCCTCCCACCCCCAGCTCCCCTTCCCAATTGTGAGCAGGAAACGACACTTGGACGGAGCTCTACATACTGACTTTCTGGATAGACTCTCTAGGAATGAGGAGGGACTTGAATTCTCTCCATATGTCATTTCCTTTCCCCTAATGGCTAAAAGAAAAAAAGCCCATTACTGCAATCATATAGCTTACAATAGAGAGAACATTACCAATCTGTGAAAATAAAGGTGGGGGGATGGGACAGACAGGACATCCACATTCCATTGCTGAATAACTGCTTGGCAAAATTTGGCTTGGGTTAAGCAGAACTCTTTCTTCTTGTATAGTTCCTAAAATTGAAGTTATTCCCCCATCTGTACTGTGGTGTAGATCAACACCTGCATTTTGGGGCCAGATATGGATTTAGAAAAGGAGAGCATAAGTAGAGGAGGAATAGTAACAACTGTGCAAGATTTAAATTGGGTTAGAAAGGAAAAACAGAGGTGACTGAGGAAGACTCACAATGGGGATCTAATAAGACCAATTTTAATAGCATATAATCCTAGAAATTAGTCAAGAAAAAATAGATTAATCCCCTCCTGCAACCAGCCTTTGTCCAGACTACCTTTAAAAAATTTCTGTTCAGTATAAGCTATAGCATATGCATATATCTTACACTGCTGTGAGGTACATTTGATCTACTGTATTACACGGTGGATTCGCAGCTGTCAGCAGAATCCAATGTGCTCTAGTTCCAAAAAAATAAATAAACAAGACAAAAAAACCCAAAGAACATTTTAACTAAAGCAAAAGCTTATTTCTTCATCGCTAACAACTGTATATTAGACTCAAACTGGAACATAATGTCTCTCTAGCAGTGTAATCCAAACTGCTAGATTTGTAGCAACCAAACTGCACGAGGCACTTTGCAGAACAAATGAGATGTGACATTTTTTCAAAAAAACCATAATTTTGCAGTTGGTGAATCAGTACATATGCAAATAGGGGCTGGATGTATCTGCTTGCAAGATGATTACCTCTGATGGCATCTTTTATTAGCTGTATTGCCCCTAAATTCTACTGCTTAAAGAAAGAAAAACCATCACCTTTCCTATGGTTCTATTTTTAAAGGATTTCAAGAGTGGAATAGAAGAATGATTCAAGACACATGGTGATGGTTTTTGCTTCAGGTTACTTTCAGCACTCCACTAGACCCACTAACCTACTTAAATATCTGTGCTGTTCTTGTCTGGCATGCAACCTTGCTATAGAATTTTTGGGATGAAATAATTCTAGAGATAACTTTCTCTTAAATCCTCTCAAATTGATTTCACAGTGGACTTGTGGGTGATTCTGTTAAAGCATGAAAAAGCTAGTGCAGATTGTGGATGGGTATTTCTGCAGTTCAGAAAGTGTTAGGAATTGGATTATTAAAAAAAAGGATTATTGTTTTTATTGAATCTACAAATGCTTTTGTGTCATGATTGATCTTACTTACAGATTTAATTTTCACAGGGCATGTTTATAAATCTCCACAGGCTTGTTAATGTAAAACACAGCAGAGAGCTTCTAAAGCCAGTTAGCCAGGGTTCTCTTTAGTAATCCACAAAACTGTATGTGCTATGCACATCTTGCAACAGCTCATTCTGAATCATTGTTTCCCCATGGCAGAAAATAATAATCTCATGGGGTTAAGGCTTTTTAGCTATTTTTGTCTCTGAAGCTTACAGACTGAATTACCTGTGAAAGTACATAATACTGTTAGAATTTGATAAATCCCTTGGAATTAATTTTGTCTCTTCAATTACAATCTTTGGAACTTATTTGTTTAAGATGCATGGAAAAAACTTCCACCTGCTTGAAGAAACATAGAAAATCAGAACTATCCAGTGATGGCTGGTTTAAGTGTCTAAGGGGTGAATTTATAGCAGGAGGACTGAGTCAACTTTTGGCATCATTGTCAGTGGCACCCTGCCCTCAGCATCAGCATAATTAAGACTCAGAGGGACTTAAAATACAGATTTTGCAGCTCATCTTTTGCAGACAACAAAATGCTTATTTGAGATTGATGCTGAGCCACAGGGGATAAGAAAAATTAGAGAAAGTTTGGTTTTTCTTTAGCGGCTAAGTAATACGGTATGGTCAAAACTAGTGCTGTATGTCAACTCTTTTAAATACTTGTTTGGGCTGACAGTCTTCGTATTAACACTTCATTTGTCTAAGCTGAATACCACTGGGACAAATACACACTGTCAAGTTCAATCAGACAATATCTGGAGACAGATGTTGTAGTACAGCAGTAAATTCCTGAAACATGTCACTCAGAGCAGACTGTTTCTGACTGTCTGATTCTATAAGGTCTTTTATGAACCTATTTATAGCAACCAAATAAATTAAGGATGAGTTTCTTCATTCACAAAGCAATGTCAGAAAGCCCTGAAGAGCAGTTGCACAAGGAAATGTGTAGTTCTTCAGGAAACCTTTGTAATTTCAATTGGATTACTTAGTATGTAGCTCTCAAAGCACTCGACAAAGCCAGTTGTCCAAGAGTCTGGTAAAGAAATTGTATAGTCAATAATATTTTATGGATAAATAAGTAGAAATCATGGAAGAATAAAGGAAATATTTCTCAGAAAGGCACCTTTTTTGTTCAGGACTTTTGAAGACCTAGTTTGTACTTTGAGTCAGTAGCCTAAGCTACTTCTCCATGCTTGAAGACCAAAGCTAGGCTCTGCCCTTTGTGCTGGGCTCTTAAAAATGCTCTGCAAAGTCTGTCCTTGGGTTATGGCTTGTGAAACACTGTACATCCAGCAAGAGGGAACAGTGTTGGCTTGAGCTAGACAACGGAATATGCTAGACATGGAATACCTGTGCTGGGGCTGGAACAGGGGTGTAATCTCCATTTTGTTACCCAAGTGCCAGGACATGGCTTTTCATGACAGATTTAACTCTTCCAGAAAGTAAGTTTTAGCCTCTGATAGCTAGTGATAAAATGCAATGCATCTATTGATCTGTATTCAATGACTGTCTCTTTAAAATCTGCCTTTTTTCCTTCTTCTAAAGTCACATTAGGATAGTGCTGTCCTGCAAGACATGATAAGGAAATAGCATGGCTAAAGAAATGCATGGAATATCTGTGCATCAGTTACTAATCTGTTCTGGATGGATGGACTTAGAAGTTATCTTAGTGACTAACCACTGGAAAATCCTGTGATATGGGAGCTCATGCATTTTTCTGTAGCCACAGCTGCAGTCATTTCCCTTCAGAGACACATCATTTCCCCAAGACACATCCTGTCTCAGAGGGCTATGGTGTCTGCTGCTCCAGGCTTCTGTCCCCCTTCTCAGTAGCCAGCATATGGGTGGAGATTTCCTTCCTAGTTTTTTCTCCTGAAAAGCTCCATTTCAAGCTCCAGCATGAGAAATGGACTGAATCTTGACCTCTTGCATAAACTTTGTCTCTGCATGCCAAAGGTTGTCTCATGAGAACCAGACCCATTGACAAGTTTCTTCATCATATAACTCTGATAGGTATGTCTTCTATTGCTGGGTTAACTCTCTTTGTCTTTGAGTAGTAACAGTGCCACCATTAAACCAGCATGTTCATCCGAATATCCTAACATAGTCTGTTCAGTTCACAGCAATGCAAACAATGCTTTGGCCTGGTAATTTTCATGCTCTGCAAAAGGAAATTAGGAATCTTGTACAAAATTAAACTATTCACTTCTAATCTTTCTTCCTGAAATGAAGAAGCACTTTATACATGCCTTCAGTGGAGTTTGATCCTAGAAGAGTGGCAGGGAGGGTAACAGAAAGCCTTACGGCAGACACAATTGCATGCAGGAACAGGACAAAAATGTGATGGAGCTGCAATGAATTTAGGAAGTGCTTTTGCTACAATAAGAGGTTATGATTGTCTTACAGAAGGATTAGAAGAAAAACCTGTGCCAAAGAGGCAGACTAGGAGAATGATGCCCATTGCAAGGGAAGATGATGGAACAGGTCAAGGCTGCTAATCTTGTCAAATGACTAGATTTTACTGAGTTTTGTGTTGGGACATCAACTCAGGTGAGGCCTACTTGTTATGAGGCACTGTTTTAACATCGTAAGAAGAAGTCCTTGCGTTGAAGCCCCTTGCTGTTAATGGTAGAAATCATTTTGGGACAGACAGTACAGTTTAATGAAAAGTAGACGTCAGGCAAGAGAGCTAAGGCTTATTCAGAGTGGTGTTTTGCCAACCGACAATGGGAATGCTTTGAAAGGGAATGAGTTATCAAGCAAATTAAGAAAGAGGCAGGGAACACTGGTGCTGTGATTATTGCCTAGGTGCCTACTGCTGTAATACTGTTTTTCTCAATACTACACCATTATGTGGTAAAACCAGGCATTTTATTTTAACAGTCGCACATACAATGGAAATACATCATACAGAAAAAGGACATGTAATTCTCTTCTGATCAACTCTGTCTTTGACTCCATGATCTCTATGGGTGGTGTCTATAATTCAATCATGACAGGCTCCAGGAAATTTAGTAAATGACAACTAGTAGAAAGAAATACAATCCAGATAATTTAAAATATCTTTATTTAAAAGAAAAAAAAAAAAGTCAGGAAAATAGCTTTAACCTTTTAATTTACTCACAAAAGCTTAATAATAGGGGCTGAACTCTCTTGCTCTCTTGAGATCATCACAGAAGCTGGGGAAGAATGTGATATAGCACCAGCCAGCTGTCGTTACTGCTGAAAGAATGGTGCGATTAAACCTCTATACAGAAAGAAATGGAATGTAATTTTTAAATGTTGATTTGCTTTGAGCACATACCACATGCTGAGGGAGGAGTTTCCAGTGTGCTCTTCTGTTCTAAAGATGGAGAGGACATCACCTCCAAAAACAAATTAACTAAACTGTCGTCTTCTAAAAATGAGCACTATTTGGCTAAACACTTTTGTTCACATTTCCCAGTGTCAAAACCCACCAAATCCTTTGAGAAATATCTGTGAATGCAAAGTTTTCTTTTTCTTCCCATTGGGAAATTCAAGCAATCAAAGACCTTTTTTTGTGCAGCCAGACAACAAAAGAAGTTCTTGTACTTACAAATGCTTCTTCAAAAGTTTCACTAATATGGTACCAACTATTAAATTATTTTGTCCTTATGGACTTCTCTACAACTCTGTCAGTGTCCTAAAGATGCCTGAGCTTACCCCTTCTCTATCCAATCCTTGAGAATGTGCCTCAGTTGCAAACTTCTGGCTGACGACAACTGGATGGGACTCCCTCCTGAGTCCAGCAGCAAGGCTGTCATCCAAAAGTGAGCTGTGGGGTGATGCAAGACACTCCCTTCCCTCCGGATCTGAGCTAGCTACCTCATCTTGAAAGGATTTGCTGCTCAGTGATATCAGCCTAGAGTGAAACATGGATCACTTGTCAGCAGTTAATGATGATATTTGCTTACTTATCACACAAGATCAGAGCTGAAGCATGAAACCTCTTCTCACTCTTGAAATGGAACTGCATAAAAACAACATTTACTGTAAACTGTTGGCTTCTAAACCTAAAGCACAATCCACGAGCTATCTGTTCCATAAATCTGAGAATATTCTGAGAATTTGGGAGATAGCACTGGCACCAGAAACTCTGGATCGTAACATCTGGGTGGAATTCTGCTGTTGGCAAAATAATACTTTCAATCATCAGGCACTGTCAGTATCTTCAGTGTCTTGCATTCGCTGCAGTTCTTGGCACTTTGCAAGGCATCCTGACCTCTGCTCACTGCAGATCTTGCACAGATCCCTCATGGAGCAGCTAGTCTTAAATTCTGCTTGGCAGTTCTACTCAGTGAAGGGGAGCAATAAATAAAATTCCTTATTTCCTTACAGAATTGGGAGATATGATGGGACAGAAACATCTGTAGGACATCCAAGGTGCAGTCATCGTAATGCTTGTACAAAGCCAAAAAGGCAGAAGTGAGCAGTTTGCAGCTGGTGCATTTGTCTATCCAAGTGCGACCCGATCTAGGTCATTTCTACCTATGTTGGTCAAGAGAGGACATAGTCCTGACCTAAATGGGCCATGTACTGTGCCTGCAGGTGATAAGAAGAGCTAAAGCCTCTCTTCCTTCACCCTGTTAAATACATTCCTACCATATAGGACTTCTTACGTATCACTGATGCATTTTGGATGTATTAGTAAACCATATAGGTTATTTAAAAACCAATAAATAAATACAATCAAATATTGCACCTAGTAAAAATAAAATGCACAGCAGCAGCAGCAATCTTGAAGACAGTGCATTTTATATAAGTGACCCAAATGTGCAAACTGTCAATGAATGCTCCAACACTTGCAATCCATTGCAGTATTTCCACTGAAAGGTGAGCAGCCTGTCCAAAAATCTCAGCAGAACTTAGAGCTGCAAAGCAGCATGAAACTACTTATACTTCATGATCTTAGAGAAACTTGTAATGAAGGCATTAAAGTGTTCATATACCTACTGAGCGATGAGATACCATATTTAATCCCAATAGGTTTTGTTTTAAATACTAGCAATGCAATTTATGTCTGACATACTTGTTACCCATTAGAAAACAGATAGTGTAGCAAGAGCACTATGTTTAACATAACATTAAATACTAAATTTTACCAGAATTATTGAACACTGGGTCCAGAGTGCACTGCAAGGCCCCAGAAACAAAGCACCACCATGTTAGGAAAAATCTAGAGTAGCTTCAAGATCTGTTATGTATGTGAGAAGTGGCTTTATATTTTGATTTTCTCTTCAGTTCGGCGGTGACTTGAATGTTGCACTGTTTGCACAGCATCAGCCATCTGCTTTATACAGTTTGTTTTAGAAAAGGATAATGACTTGCCTAGGTGAATTTGAAACTTTAATAGTATGACCTTCGCTTATGAAGGCTGATTTTCCTTTTTTTTTTTTAATGCAGGAATCAGGACACATGGAATGTCTTTGAGGTGCGTGTGAATTTAGGTAACTATTATAAAGTAACTTTTTAACTGTTTTGGTGCCATATATAAGACATAAAATCAGCAGGTATAAAGTGTCTTTGTTTTGTACTAAGTGAAGTTTAGACTTGTTTCAAATTCTCTTTGCTTGAAATAGTGACTAAGCCATGAATCAGCATTTTTTTGTTGTGCTCTGTCTATCCTGTCAGGAAAGGGTCGTTTCTAACACTTTGTGGTTTTGTGTTGAACAGGGAATTGCACAGGCAGTGTGGTCCTGCGCGAGGAAGTGATCCCAGGTCCTGATCCCAGGTCAAATGACATTTGGAACAGCAGTGCCACCACAGCAGGAAGCACTGAAAATTTCCACCTGGAAGAAGAGACACTTTGGGAGGAAGGAGATGTGAATGCAAGTGAACCCGTGGTAGGGAGAAGTCTTATCTTAAGGGAGGAAAGCTTTAAGAGCCACATCCCACTTTCAAGGCCTTCAGTGGCAAAAAATCAGTTCCTTGCTGGAGATATGATTTAATGAGGCCCAAGGTCTGAGCTCTGTCAGTATGGGAACTCTAGACACACTTATCGCTCAGTTCTGTGTATAACTTCAGACAGCCAACCTCCTGGGCTGCGCTGAAGCTACATCATAAACCTTGCAAGCACAGGTCTTCTTTTCATCACATATTTGGATTCCAATCCATTGACTGGATCCTGATCTATGACTATACCCATATGATAACACTTTACAGGCTGCCTCAACAGGAAGAAGCCAGTGCAATGACATGACCAAATGAGTACAGAGTGTTAGCAAGGTTGTTAGTAAGCATAGGTGTGTGGTTTATTAGCTCAGTCATCTGAAGTTAACTTTACTGTGGCAACCTTCATAGCTTTTGTGAGAGCTTCTCTCACCCTCTAGAAGCCCCTTTGACTCTGCAGAAAGCTGCCCTGACTCATGGGGCTCCCCTCATGGGAAGTGCTGGGAAAACTCTGGAAAGTCACCGTTTCTTTGGGATGGGTGTTAAATTAGGCCACCCAGCACCCAGGCAAGGCTTTTGGTATTTTTTTGAATTGTGACAATGGCAGCTCACAGAACTGGGTCGATGATTTCTATAAACTGCAGATAAGGAGTGAATTGGTCCAAAGTTTAAGAGTTTCTATGGCCCGTCTGTCACACCCTACTCATGCAAAATACTGCCCCGGATCAGCAGCGCTCCTCCGTGTGACTCCACACATCTGAGCCTTGCTTCACGTTCTCACCCGCAGAGTCTTGGGTTCCCATTTGTACCTTCGATTCTCCCGCTCCAATCTCCCTACAACTTCACTGTCACCTTCCACCGCGTCCCTCCCCTCACCCCGGCGCTCCCGGCCCCAGCTCTCCCGAGGAGGACCCCAAGCATCGGCGCCACCTGATGCGGTTCCCCCTCAGCATCCCCGGGCGGACTCCGAGGCGGGGCGGGCTCCCCCGAGGGCAGGCCGGGCAGTGGGAGGGGAAGCGCGGCGTGGCGGCCGTCTGTCTGCGTGTGTGTGTGTCCGTCCGTCTGTTCGCCCGCCGTGTGGCTCCGTCCCCGGCTTTGTTGTGCTCGCCGCCCGGGCTCCGGGCGAGGGGGCGGGGAAGCGGAGGGAAGGGAAGCGGGGAAGGCGGCTGTGTCTCCTCCTCCGCGGCCCCGGCCCCGCTCATGGCGACGCTGGGCACATCCGGGCTTCTCCTCCTCCTCCGGCGGCCGCCGCTGCCCTGAGCGCCCGGCCCGACTCCATTAGCGCCTCCCCTCCCCCTCGTCTCCCTTCCCGGACTCAGAGGCAGGGGGAGCCCCGGGCAAGGCAGCGCCGAGCCCGCGGAGCGGCCGGGGACATGTCCAACCAAGGGGCCCGGCGGAACGGGCCCGTCAAGCTGCGACTGACAGGTGAGGCTGAGCGGGCCGGCTCCACCGGGGCCTGCCGCCTCCCGCCCGCCTCCGGCGGGGCTGCTCGGGCGCCGGCCGGGCAGGGGAGAGGAAGGGAGGGAAGGGACGGCGGAAGCGAGGAGAGTCGGGGTCTCGGGGAGCGCGGAGCCCGGCTTCCCGCGGGAGCGGGGCGAGCGGAGCCGGACCGGAGGGACTGGCGCGGGCTCCCTCCATGTGTCTTTGAGATTGAACCTGAGTCTGGGGGAGCCCCTGGGGCCTCGGGAGGAGCGCGGGGGCAAGGAGAGAAGGAGACGGAGAGCTCTTTTCTCCCCTCGCCTCCCTGCCCCGCCGCGGGCTCCGCGCCTCCCAACAACGCGGCGCTGCGGGGCGGTGGTGCCGGCCGGGCCGGGCCCCGCAGCCGCTGGGGTCCCGCGGGCGGGGGCCGGTGTGAGTCTCAGGCTCCGGGAACCATCCCTTGCCCCGCCGCACCCCCACTCGAAAGAAACTGTCACCCTCTTTGTTTTGATCTCTTTGTTTGTTTGGGCTTTTTCTTTTCTCTTTGAGACCAACTTCCTCAGTTGGGATTTTCACAGTTGGTTTGACAAAGTGCCTTGTGCTGCCCTCTTTCATACCACTTGACCTCTGGTATTTTAAAATATCGTAAAAACTGTTCACCTGCATGCTGGGCAGGAAAATAAGTTGCTTTTAAATACTTAGAAGTGTGTTCTTTTCCGTATAAGAACCAGGTAAATAGAGGAAAAAAACCTTGCAAGTTCTGATAGATCTTTCTTAACAAAATACAGGAGACACTGAAGAAAAGAGCTAGTTCAAAGTGGTTTAAGTCCCTCAACAGATAAATGATATTTTGTATTCTAAAGTGTCAGTGCATGCAGGTAAGAGATTAGAAAATAATAGATAACACTGTAAATACTCTTCTCTGCATGCAGTGTGTTTAACCAGGTTGCAAACCAAATGGTTTTAAAAACATGAAAAGAGTTGATATACTTACTTTGGGTGCATGATGGCTAGTAAAGAGAGGCGTTTTCACATTTCTTTTTCAAAGTATGTTATTTTTACAAGGAAAGTAAAATGTATCTACTTATGTTTTACTTTGGAAATACTCAGACTAAATTTGTAATCTAATTTTCATGGAGCTTTGTGTCTGTGTATTACACTTGGAAATAAAACTCTCTAAGTGTAGCATGGAACAGTGCTGCCTTGTTTTTACAGAGTGTTTTGTGGCTTTCTCTTCAGGTTATCGTTTTATTGATGCCGTGCTTTAATACTTCTTTTCCTGAGCAGTGAGTGCTCAGACTTGCTTATCTCCAAAGCGGTCTGTAGCCGTGCGTAAAAACATGGAAAGTACTGTTTAGGGAGTTGTCTTTCTCACCTTTGGATTTTGTGTTCTATTTTGCTCCGTATTTATTTTACTTTAAATGAGGATTAAGCGCATAAAGAAACTGACGACATAAATATGTTAAGGGGAGTGTTTCTGTGAGCAAGAAGTAGGCAGTAGTTTTACATACTAAGTTTTAGCTGTGCGATCAACCCCCAAAAGAAGCAGGCACAATCTTGAGGAATGTTTCTAAGTTTTTCTGTCTCCTTACATCTTAGGAAGGGAACATGCAGAGCACAGGGCACAGGCAAAGTTGTCTTTCTAGGGACCATTGCAGGATTAGTAGCTCTTGCAAAGTACCTGCCAGTTCTAGTACTTGGAAGTTGATGTGAAACAATGTCCTATTTCTTGAGTTAAAAATGCTTGAGGTATTTCATGCTCTAGCTAATTGTGAGTTGTTTCGCGTAAGGTTATTTGTTGTAAGGAAGCTTTGTATATTTAAGAAAAACATTGAATTTTGCTCATTCAGCTGACATATTGTCAGTTCTTGCCTAGGAATAGTTTTAAGTGTTCTACATGGTTTTGATTACCCTTTTTGATTGGAAAAGCAGTTTGAGGGCTCTTGAATTCTAAAACTGTTTGGAATTAAAAGAATCTGTATGTCCAGTGTTTTTCAAAGTTTATTCTCGAACTGACAAATGCAGTTTAATCTTCATTTTCTTTGGCTGTATGAAACCAGGAGTCTTGTTTTGGCTTGAATATTTATAGGATTAATTCTGCAATCATTGTATAACGCTTATCTTTGCTGTTCATTATCTCTAAATTAGATGATGTAGATTAAAAAATGGATATCAAGAACTGGATTCAATTAGCAGTTTTCCAGGACATAAACATTAAAGGTTTAGATGGAAAACATTGTTTTGACTGACTGGATAAATGACAGGGTAATGTTTGATGTGAGTCCAAGAACTGATCTGGAGCTGGTGCCCAACCTCTCAGTCCATCTTGAGGAGCCAAATAAAATATTTAACCTAGGCCTCATTTTGCAAAAAAGGTTGATTCTTTGTTGAGACCTTAAGAAAGTTCTGAGAAATGTTTGGCATACCTTTACACTAAGTGTTTAACAGTTTATTTAGGTCTGGGTTCCATAACAGAGAAAAACCACAGCGGTGGTATACTTCTAGTGAGTTTTTATTTAGTTTACCGTGCATCTGTGTTATAAATTTCTTACAAAATGTTATTCTTTTGCTCCCGAGTTTAGTTGTCTGAAGTAAATATCACTTGGATCTTTAGTGGTATGTATGTCAATGCATTTTTCACAATATTGAGCTAGAAAACCGCTGGATAATTGTTTAAATCCAAAGGTTCTGCCTTCTCATGGTACCTCACTTTGAGTATGCTTGTTTCTGATTAATACAGGGAGTGTAATTTAAACTAGCTAAAGTCTAGAATTGTACTAGTCT
This sequence comes from Psittacus erithacus, assembly GCA_009867235.2. NCBI lineage: Eukaryota > Metazoa > Chordata > Aves > Psittaciformes > Psittacidae > Psittacus > Psittacus erithacus. The sequence continues at coordinate 66,787 of WYDI02031734.1, read as the reverse complement.
TCTGCAAAATTGATCTTAGCAGCTTGGAATAATGTTATCCAAGGAAGCTGTACCATAAGGAAAGTTCCTTCAACTCTGACATTTTTACCACTATTTCATCTAGTCCTATGCTGAGTACACCTGAGTTCTACAGAGGCTGTGAGTGCAGTCATCCCCTTCTGTTGTCACTGTGATTTTCCTCAGTGTTTTGTTGAATTTGTAGATTTGTATGTACAATATTCTGTGACAGAATGGACTATTCTTTACCCCTGTTCTGAATTGTATTCATCTTATAGTCTTAAAAAAAAAAATTACCATTGCTTTCAGTTGCTCAGTCAATAGTTTATGTCCTAATCTGTGAATTGTCTGACATTAAGATGGTTACATTTGATGCTTTCACCTGTGAGATCAATGTCAGTTATCTGAGTGAAGTCCATAAGGCTGTTTTTGTCAAGGAGAAAGATACTTTTTAAAATAGTTTGAAGTCTGCAGAGCTACATGAGCACTAGAATATATGGAGTTGAATACAGGTTAGCATATCAGTTTTAGTGCATGTGTTACAGTGAGTGTTTGTGTTAGAGTAGTTAATGAGTAAAGATACTTTGGTAGCCCCAAAGCACAGTTACACCGTGTTGTGAAAGGTGTTAATAAATATAAATGTAAAACTGGAATGAGCTGGAAGAGTTTTGTTGGTAAAGAACCAGAGGTAGGCCTGAGGAGTTGTTAGATCTGGTTTTCCTCCTCCCTACTGTTTCAGGTTTCCTGCAGGGTTTGGTAATCAGGGAAATGAAAGCACTGGGTCCTGTATTGCAGAAGATGGGCAGCATCTCATCTGTCCTACTCTCTGTCTTGCTGATTTTACTGTCTAATCAGTCCTTACAGTACACAGGTGGCACTGTGCTATAAGGTTAGAGTGTTGAAGGAAGACAGTGCTACTCTTTCTAATCAGTTCATAGAAACTCTTGCTGTGATGCTACTCTTTCTCAGGACAGATACATATTATATAGAAAAAGGCAAATTGTTCTTGAGTTTTGCAAAACAATGTGGAATCTTCACGCCTGGTTTTTGCAGTGGGTAAGTGTAACAGTTAAATTAATACAATTAAAACCAGCGGTTAACTGAAATCCTAAATTCTTATTAGTGCTGTTGGAAGCAGGACTGAAATTTATGGATAGCAGAACCTCATTGTGTGAACAGCATTAATGATTGATTGATTGATGAAGTAGCTACCTGCATTGTTAAGCAGCAAGGCTACGGTTTCATAGGCGACTTAAATCACGGTGCAATTTTAGTTCAATTTAAAATTCGAGTGGTTTCTCTTCTCTGTTTGTAGTCCCTGGCTTCACTTTTCTGGTTCCTCCCTTACGTTGACTCCAGCAACTGAGTAGCTGTGATGAGATGAAAGTTAATCCTACCAAGAAAAAAACGAGGTTCGCGTTGAAGGACAGGGATGCACACAAGAAGCCAAAAAGAGGGCAGGACTGCCTCTTTTAGCAGCAGCCTGTAGTTAGATAGGCCTTCGTCAACAATAAAACAATGGGGTTCCTTCATGCAAGGTGTATTTGACTTAATGAGACATGACTTACCAAAAATTAGTACCTAAGAAATCAGATTCAGTAAATTACATAGTAGGTGGATTAAACTGGTGCAGTCATAACGAAGTCAATAGGCATGTGTCTAATCAGATTGTACAGAGGTTGATGGATGTTTGGCCCTCAATATTTCCATCAAAGTATGAAGTGTTCATATATATGTATGCTTTTTATATATACAGTATATAGTTACATACATATAAATCGGTTGCGGATTGCACAGACACCAGAGAATGGTAATAAACAACTGAGGAGCTGTATGGAGCTCATTTTAATGAGATCAGCTTATGTGATGAAGTTTTATTTATCTGGATATAAAATAAAGTGTTTGTGTTCAAGGATATGTAATGGGGTATCGTGGTAAGGAAAACAAAGATTAAAAAGGATTTGAAAGAGGAAATCATAGTAGGAAGACTATTCTATTAAATGAGCAAAAAGGCTCAACATTCATCTGTGGTTGCAGAATCAGTAAAGCATTGAGTACAGGATTTATGTGTGTAGGTAACATATGGGACATATGTAGGAGATGTCTGGGAAATCTGCAGGCAGTCCTAATGTTAATGTTTAAAAAAATAAAGCTGTTGGGGGGGGGAATAGAAGATAAATCTTGGGGGTGGAAAAATTATGATTAATTTTTTAGAATTGCACTTTTTGGTTGCATTTTAAGCATTTAAGCTGTTCCATAGTGTCTCCCTGTGTAGCTGAATTTAGCTGAGTAGCTCAGCTAGTAGTGACATTAGTTTCTATTTTCTTTTTCCTTTCTTGTTTGCTAATTACACTGCAAACCTGATTAGGCCCCAGATGAAGACATTTTGTCTTAATGTCCTTAAGGTGAATATGTTGATCCTTAAAAGAACGTGGCTTTGAATGTTTTGTTCTGTTTTATCTCATGGCCTTTGAAGTGTGTCCTTGCTTTGCTATCTTACTTAAAATGACATCTCACCATTGGGCTAGACCTTCCTTGCGGGTGTTTAAAAAGGTGGATGATTTCTTTGGGTGTCTTCCCTCATCTCGTCACAATAATGAGATGGCCTGATTCTGACTTAGCTTAGTGGCATGAGTGCGTTGCTACCCAGGCTATTACATGCATGTTTTAATATATGAAAGGTAAACGCTCACAATATGTGCACTGTCTGAGATCATTCTTGTGACTTTGGAGAGGCTGGTAAGGATTAATCTCAATAATATTAGACAATGCATATAAAAGTAGCTACTGTGTGTGTCTGCTATTAGCAAAGCACGCTTCCTATCTGGGAAAGGGGATCAGAATCTTGAGGGGCATTTGCTAATAGCATATCCAAGGAAACAAACTGTTTACTGTCTTGCTACTGAAACTTTAAATGCATTAAATGAAGGCATAGATAAGAATGCTTGTAACTCTGAAGAAATCTTTATCTATAGATAACAAAGCCAGGACAAAATTGGCTGAACTTTATCATCTGAGTTTAAATGGGGAGGCTGATACAGAATAGAGAATAGACATGCTCAAGATCATAAAAAGGATAAACCAGGTAAAGCTGGGATTTAGAGCCATTATCTTTTGTTTTTCTGTCCATGGCCATTGTTTCTCTTGATTTTTAAATCCACAGAAAACATGGTTCTGTTTTGGGCCTTCTGAGACAGCGTTTGGAGTAATTTGGACTCAGTTCTCTGTTATATGCCATATTTGTGTTGTGTTATCAGCTGTATTTTAGGATCCTAAAGATTCTTGGCAGTCACAGTTTTTCTACTCCAGAATACTTTTTTGCTGTTGCTCAGGCAAATCAGGAGGACTGATGCTGCCCAAAGTGAGTAAAAAGTATTGCTTACATGAAGTGTTAGTCACATTGTCAAAATTCTGAGAGTGAAAGAAAAGTAGCATTATGTGAGTTTGTGTGGCTGTATCCTGTTAATTTTGTGGAATGACTCTTGGCCAGTACTTATTTAACACAACTTTCAGGGATTGTTTTCTTGCAGAAAGGGAGAGTCACTGCAACCATGGCTTTGGTATTGTTAGTGTAAACTGGTTCAATGCGTCCTTTCTGTAAGGAATCCATTCAACTTGTTTCTGATATGCAGAGCATGTGCAGACTATGTAATTTACAGGTCACAGTAAAAATACGTACCCAGATTCTACCGTTCGTGCTTAAATTGGCCTGGGTGATGCCATTTTGCTGCAAACATTAAGAGTGACACTGCCATAGTGAAGCTTTCCAACCTGAAGCACTGTCTTTTGGGATGCATGCATCCCTCTGCTCCTTCCTGTGCTGTCAGGTGGGCAGACTAAGCAATATATCCAAGTTTAAATCAACCTCTTCCTCTCATTCCTCTTTTTCTTTTTAACTGGGTGTAGAGGAGGACCGGTGTAGGTTGGACTCTGTTTGTGTTCGTTCGTGTGTGTAGTGGTGGGTTAAGTCAGCTGTGTTTGCAGGGGTGTATCTTGGCTGATCATACGAATTAGTTTTAACCATAAGTGACATACGCTCATTTTCATTCTGCCTTGACCCACATTTTAGTATTACTGATGGAGTTAAATGGAGTCATAACTAATTATATTTGTAATGATACTCCTTTTTAGCATACCTAACTACCTGATTTGGAGTTTATATATAGATACATACATAAATCCAATTATAGATGCAGTTGTGCTGCTACTTAATTGAAGGTGGGAATCTGCATCGGTAATCCTCGTGGCATTTTCTGACAACTTGAGCCAACTTGGTGATTTCTTTATAATACAAATAAAGACCAGGCTGTGCACTTCTGAAAATACACATGGTAGAACTGCTGCTTTGTGCATGTTGTAAGACATGAGGGCTGTATGTGGAGTGTACTCAGTAAGATTGCTGCTTCATTTTAGTAAAAGGTAGTCTACTATATGCAGGTATTTTTCATGTAAAATATGTAAATGTACTAAAATGAATCCTCTTTAATTCTTAGTGGTGGAAGAAAGATGTGTCTGCGTTAGAGTACTTATAAATATGGCTGATTAAAAAATAGAAATCCTTAAACATGCAAAGGAACTAAACATGTCCAGATAAAATGCATAGAATTACATTCATGCTTAAGTGCGTGGGATAGAAATTCATAACATTAATTGTGCTGAGGATTTAGGTATCCTTATGACAGACAATTATGCAATTTAAATCTTAACAGAAACATTTCACCTTATATTCTTCTGAAATGATTAATTTATAAAGTGTATAAATATTTACTTTCAGGGAAAAAAAAACCAAACAAGCTCTTGCTCATTGTTTTCCCTGATGGATTTATTAAAATAATGGTGTATAGCTCTGTGTAGGAGACTGTATGCAGGACTAAAGGAGCAGTAGCACTGTGCTTAGGTAATATTAAGGTATCTTCTTTTTTTGTTTAGCAGTACAATAAGTACTTCTGGCTTCATTTATAAGAAGTGATATCAGATGTGGTGTAAGAAACTCTGTAGGATGGAGCTGGTGTAGGCAGTGGCATGCAGGGGCAAAAGGGGTCATTTATAAAGGTAAAGCAGAGCAGAGTGTGGCATAAGTGTTCAAGAGCTGACTGAAGGAGCAGAGCTGACACAGGGATGTGAAGGGACTGGAAATACGTGAGGTTTTGTGTCACTTCATAATGGAAGCAGAAAATGAACATGGGTTCCTGTATTTGGGCTAAAAGATACAGAAATCTCCTGTGCTTCATCCTGCTGATCACAATACTGCCCTTAGCCAAGGAGTAATGATTGCATTTTCAATGTGAAAATAGGAGGATTCTGAGCATTTCTCTTCCTCATGCTAATATTGAATGCATATACTTTAAGAAACATAAAATATGTGTTGCTAAGTACTTAAAAGGACATGAAGGATCTCATCCTCATGTGTGCTGGAGAGCACTTGTTCAGCATTGCTAATTATGAAACTAAAAATGACTGGTTTCTTTAAGCTTGGGTTCACAGTATATGACACATTAATGGACCAAATTTTAAAGAAGGATATAATGCACGTTAAGGTAGAATTTTTCTAGGACTTTCATGTAGAGGATTCTAGGAGAAAGTTCAAGAGTGTGTTATGCTGCTATTGTGGAAGCTTTTGGTAATTGAAGCCTGTGAATAGCAGTAATTTTAAGTGCCAGCTTTCATAATTTCAAGTAGGTCATGTGTGTGCCATTTCAGAATGTCTTACTATCAATTTTGTATGTCTGGTAAAGTACAAGGTGTTGGTGAGCAGAATCTTCAGATGCTTATATAACATTATTGTAATAAACTGTTGTTCAAGTATGGAATGGGGAAAACTTGCTGTTGACCTCTGTTTAAGCTAATTAATGCTGCCTAGGGGAAATGCCCCGCGCTCTTACCAGAAGCAAATGCTGTCTGTAAATTCAAGATGCCGTGTAGTCATTCTAGTTTGCCTGAACTAGCTGGGTATGTGCTTTTTGTCAAAAGTTAAATCTTTGTGCTGGTACTAATGCTGGGGTGGCCGAGATTTATCCTGAAATTGTGATGTCATGAAACATTTTATCCCTTTTGTGAACATCTTTCATATTTGGGATTTCTGTGTAAGAACTGGGCTGGAAAATGATTTAAAATGTTGTTGGTTTCTGCTTTCTTCTGCAACAGGAGAAGAGAGAGCCTTTAAGGAAAAAGTGACTTGGAGTTAATTTTCAGCAGTACATGCGTTGTGCCTAGCTTGGCATAAAGTAAAAGTATTTGTGTAGTCTTCCCTACCTTCCTTAAGTAGTTCCCACAGTTCATAATGTTCTTTCAATACCTTTCTCACAAGGAGGTGGTAAAAGGAGGTTCAGATTTTCGTAGGACAAGGGTAGACAATAAAGTTTTTGGTTCCCTGATTAACAGCAAGCGGTTGTTCTGCTTGGGGAAGTCCTATATATTTATATTTATCTGTGTCTTGCTTCTGTGGCCAAGAGATCATGAAGAAATTAGTGTTCATTTGTGAACTGTGAATGTTGCATTGTGAATACGTGCCTCGGATTTCCTCATTACAATATTTATCATTTTTCCTGAAAGTTCCTTTCCTCTGGTGAATTGTTCATCCTGTAGAATAAGTCAGCTATTTCCTGTGTATCAGCATAATGTAACTCAATCTACACCGGGTAATACTTTGGACCCATTCAAAAGCTTTATATTTTTTGTAAGTTTATTGAAATTTAGAAACTTCACTCTCCATGTTTTAAACAGCTCTTCCTAGTGCTGTCCAGGTCTGGAGATGCACTTGTTGTGCACGCATTCTTCATCATTGTGATGGAGTAGTGGTTGATGGAAAGTATTGTCCCTGCTCAGCCTGACCCTCTTAAGTGTTACGTTCACACTTCAGCAGCATGGTGAGTAGGAGCACTCATTCCTGCAGTTGCTTCTGCTTCATGTAATTTGAACACAATTACTTTGTCCGTCTGAACACCTTTGCTTTCTATTTGCTGTCAGTGGAATTTGTAGCTGAACTTGAAATACCAAGTTGGAGCTGGTAACAGCAGCTATAGTTAGTGCTTGCTGTTATAAGACTGTCTTTTCGGTTGCTGTTAAGCCGCCTGTTAATGTGGAAATTTTTCATGCTGAGCAGCTAAATCGGGCTGAATTTATTTTGGGGAGATTCTGTTAAAATTCAACCAGTTTCAAGAAGGAGATTGAAAATCCTTTGTTCTTGTGAATCGCAGGGCCGTGGCAATAGGCAGGTGCTTCTGAATCAGCTGGGTAAGAATTAGTGCGTGGTTTAACAAATGGCTGGGGACAGGAGTTGTTATCATCCCGTAGATGCTGACTGGGCTGTGCGCTTTGGGTGTGAAGAGAGGCGTTAACTAGAACGCAGAGGGCTCCGCGGTTGGATGAGGGTGGAGAAGAAGGGAGTGACCTGAAACAAGGAACTCTCCAGGACAAATGGGTGGGTGTTGGAGGCTGATTTTTGGCAGGACAAAGCCCTGCAGATCTTCCAGTGCGCAGGCTGTGGTGTTGTAGCAATGAACGTGACACAGGGTCACAGGGGCAGCCCGCATTCTCGTGTTTCCAAGCTTTTTAACACTTGGCTTTGTAAACCGGGGAGTGCTATTGCTGCATGTGTTACGTTACTGTTTGTCAGTTGAGTCTGTTACTTGAAAGAAGTTGTCATCTACGGCAGAGGTGTTTTATAAGAAGTTAAGATGTATAACAAATGCAGAGTGTAAGTGGTTACTGTTGGATAAAGACCTCATAGCAGCCTTCCAGTGTCTGAAGGGGGGGCTGTAGTGATGCTGGGGATGGACTCTTCATTCGGGACTGTAGTGGTAGAACAAGGGGTAACGGGTTACAACTTAAACAGGGGGAAGTTTAGATTGGATATAAGGAAGAAGTTCTTTACTGTAAGGGTGGTGTGGCACTGGAATGGGTTGCCCAGGGAAGTTGTGAATGCTCCATCCCTGGCGGTGTTCAAGGGCAGGTTGGACAGAGCCTTGAGTGGCATGGTTTAGTGTGAGGTGTCGCTGCCCATGGCAGGGGTTTTGGAACTGGATGATCTTGAGGTCCTTTCCAACCCGAACTATTCTATGATTCTATGAAAGAACAGAAGTTTAAAAACAAATCAAAAAAACCACTCACCCCAGAATTTCTCCTGTCTGTTCCTTTGGCCCACCTGGATCCTAAGTAGAAGAAATAGGGTATTAACGGGCTGGCTTCTAAGTGGCTGTGATTCATAACAGAATTCTAAGAAAAGCTTGTAGATAAGACCAGGATTACTCCTTACACGTAGAACAAAAGGGATTCTTCAGCTTTTAACAAACTTGAAATTATTTCAATTTTTATTTTTTTAAAATCTTTTATTCTAAGAAGAGATGTGATGCTGTGGTGATGCCATCAATGTTAGTATTTTCTTGCTTTAAAAGAGAAGACTTTCTGTTAAGTAATATGTGATAATAATTGAATTACATAGTTTTAAATGTTTCCTTGGCTAATTCACATGCCATCTATTCACAAAGGTTTTGGAGTTAATACTTGTTTCAGATAAGTATTATTTGCTACTGATGAGTTAGTTGCATGAAAGATTTGATTGGTTTTAGTTAGGATCAATACAAATATGTTAAATAGCAAATGGATGGAGAAAGCGTTGGCAGTCATCATTTGTGTACTGTGATCTTGCATTGTATGTAAAGATTTCCTTATAGAGGATGGTAGTCCTCTAATTTCACACAGTTTGTCACCACTGGATTTGTACAGAAACAGTTCACTGCTTTAGCGGATTGATATAATATACTGTGCTTTGTTTATACTGAATTGCCTGTGCTGTGAAGAGCTTTGATTTTTCACTCTACTTATTAAACACACACATGAGTCTGCAAAGGAGTTTAACCAGTGAAAAAACAAATCAGAAATCACATGTAGTCACAGGTGTATCTCCAGCGAGAGAAAGGCATCATGTTCTATTGGAAAGTTCTTTTAAGGTCCTATTCAGCAAATGGCTCTATATAGAGAAAGTGAGGAGAAGTTACGAGCGCTATCAGATTTATGATTTAATTTTGTGAACTAAACAGAAATGAACTGATGCAATGTGAAACTAAAGGGTTTCATTTTAAGTAAGCTTACACTTAATATTGTCTAACCAGGAGGAAAACTGAGCTTTTAAAACTGTTTTCATATTTGTATAGTGGTACTTGTTGGTGCTTCACAGTGCTTCTGTTTTCCCCCCATATTTGATACAAGGCTGAAACTAAGTCTGCTCCTATGAAGACTTTTCCAAAAAGCTGCTCATTTTCACACCTTCCTGAGCTTTGGGCCATTATACAGCTATTAAATGCTTGATTTATTTATTTTTTTTTCCAGTTGATCCGCTTGTTTGTGATTTAAGGTGTGTGAAAGCCCTGACAATATCCGAGGGAGCTGTTAGGGAGGTCCCTGTGATGTTCCTGACCTGAACTTTCCAGAGCCAGCAGTGTGCTGCTGTTTCAGATGTACACTAAATGCATCAGCTTTGTGCTGAAATAAAGATCTGTTTATCAGCTTTATAGTGAGCTGTCAGAGTTTGGGAGGTGAGCTGTATGTTTGTTGTTTTACAACTATTAAATAGCTAAAGAATAGAGTACAATTTCCGTCAGATACGGTGTTAACTGTATTTCATGGAATAACCTATTCCTAGCAAGATGTTTTTGCTATTTGCACACACAGGCGTGTTGGTTGTTTTGGGTTTTTTTAAGGGCTTGCATTCTTCATTGTAGTTGGCTGGTTTTTAACTTTTAAATTGAGGTATTTACAGTACAGTTATTTTTGTTATAGTGAACCATTTTATTGTTTCAGAAGTGGATTGTGAATGAATCATTTTTCCTGGCACATATTTTTCTTGAATGATAACTCAGGGCTAGCTTGAATTGTACAAATGAATAATAATTGAAATACAGTATCTGATTCTTCATTGCAAATAATACAATGAAAAACCTTGTGTGTATATATGTGTGTGTGTGTGTTCTAGTTGCAATAACAACTAAAAGGCGTAGGCTGGCTGTGTAGCTGTTGTAGAGCAATGAAATAACACTGCTTCTCAGTTCTGTTGTTTGTTCTCCATTTCCCAGGGTCTTGTTCAGTTTCCCAGGTTCCTTTCCTCTGTCCTGCCTGGAAGAAAAGGTACTGGTTCTGCAGCTGAGGTTGCAGCCGGCAGCTCCACATTCAGTGCTCCCTTTGCAAGGGCAGGGTGGTTGCGGCAGATGAGCAGTTACTGGGGTGAGGAAAGGATGTTCTGCAAAGCCCCAGAGAGTTGCTTTGGTTGCCTGTGTGTAACTGCACCATAGCGAAGTTCTCACGGAGGTTTGCTATGTCACTGTCAACTTCTCCAAGTTGTTTTTAGTCGCTGCACCCTTAAATTTATTGTGTTTTACTTCCTCTTGTTTTAGGAACTTGCTACAACTCATACCATGTGTCAGCATGTGTTTGTGCCTTTTGTGCAGTCCTCCTTATATCTAAATTCTCAAAGCAATTTGTGCTACCTATTGCATAAACAATCTCCAGCTCCTTCCTATGAGGAGTTTGTGCTCTTGATTTATTTATTGTATAAATATTGTATTTATTTATTTATTTATTGTGCTCTCGATTTATTTATTAATTATTACTTAATTTTTATTCCTATCTGAAACCAGTCAAGGCATCAGCCTGTTTGGAATATTATATGGGTATTGTCTGGAAGAAAGCCAGGGATCCTCTGCTCATCTACAAGTAGGCAAATACAGTTAAATTCAATTTTGGCAAAAGATGCAGCAGAAGGTAGCCACAGGGTGGTGTAGAGCCTGCTCACAGTGAGTGCCCATTGCATGTTGAATCACAGTTTCTGACTGGCCCTCCAAGTCAGTCTCAAGTGAAGGAGTCCAGGTGTGCTGCCTTGACTGCTCAGCATGAATTAACAAAGCCAGGGTTGAATGCTGGAGGTGAGTAAGCAGCTCCACAGCCCCCCAGAAATGGCAGAAAGGAAGAGAGGAATATACGTATTCCATATTTTTTGTTAGCGGGGTGAATACGCTTTATGTTGATTATACTGAGTTTTAAAATATATGGAAGAGTAAAAGTTACCAAAAAAGCATCTCGTGTGAGTTTCTGTGAATACAGTGAGCTTTTTGAAGTGCAGTAAGAGTTCTGGACAGTGTATAAAACCTAGGAAGAGCAAGTCAGCTTTTTTGCATCCATATAACTGATTTCTGTAATCTGAAATGTAAAGAATTAAGTTCTGGTAGGTTTTGTTTAGGAGTAAAAATGTCAGACAGAAATTGTTTTTTCCATATGTTTCCCAGATTCTCTGTGGGTAGGTTAAAAACCCCCCAAACCTAACCAAAAACCTACACCAAACTAAAAAAAACCCCACATATTTTCTTTGTTGCCCTTACCCTTTTAAGTTGCTGGCCAGACAAATATTTATAAACAGAAAGTAAAGCAGTTTCTTTTGCATGCACAAAGCCCTGGGAAAAATGAGGAAATGTTTTAGTGTGTGTGAGGCTTTTAATACTTTGTTTTGCTCTGATTTATCTTTCAAAGAGCTGTGGAGGCCTGCTGAAAAAAACTAGAATACACTCCCTGTGAGCTTGTATTACCTTTGTTTAAAATAGTCAAACCTCTGCTGCTGAAACTCAGGAATTCATGGACAGAATGACTAGAACAGCAAATACGACTTCAGAAAAATGTGGTTATTGAATAAACTGGTATGAGCCCAGCTGCTGTGGATAAATTGATTTTGCTGTTGCTTTAAATCTATGATGTGTTGGTATTTTGGCAGAGTAAGAAAAACAAGGATATTAGAAAGTAATTTACTGCGCTGGGATTAGTGAAGAGTGTTCTGTTTCTATGACTGGGGCAGAACAGGATGGTTTAGATGTGTCTGATAAACAGGACGAGGTCTAGTCTGACAGCTGGCAACAATAGCTTTTGCTCAAAGTCAGGTGTACTAAATTAGCAAATCTATTACAGGGATACAGGAGAAATCTCACAGAAGACAGCCTTGTAGGCAGAAGTGTTGCCAAATGGGAAATGATTCATCGTCTCTGAATGGGATGAGCACTGAGCAGAAGCAGTTTAAACCTCAGACTGCTTTGGCTCATAAACCACCAAATATGCGATTAACACTTTATCTTCTCCAATCCCATGGTTTTTATTGTCTCCTCAGCAGCAGTCTCGATTTAGGATCAGAATCTATGAGACTCGCTTCTTCATTCTCATTTCCCTTCTGCAAATTTAAATGTGCTTAGGCGCTTTTTTGACTTTCAGCTAAGTCCTAAAATGTTTGCTTGCATCCTAAAATCACTCTTGTCTTGTGACCCTTTGGCAATATCACCTTTTAGTGAGACCTGTTACGTGTCTTGAATGCAAGCCTGACACAAGTGATGCTGGCAGAACCTGGTGAACTGACTCAGTGTAGTTCATTTTCTCGTATTTAGTGAAAATACATGATCAGCTTAAGATGTAGTTGAATGTAGCGTGCCAGTTCCAAGGCAATCGTTGTGGTTTGATTTTTAGTGTTTTTAAAACTTGTATACTTTTATTACTGACAGTGCCATTCAGAGTCCGTAATGCGCAGACATAAACAGGAAATGTGTTTGTAACTTCTTAAATTTAGTTAATAATCAATGCCTAAAAGAGAGATACAGCTTGCAAAGCTCATTGAAAGAATGTAAGGGGGGAAGAAAGGCTTGTGTCCTTGTTCCTTCATTGTTTGTATAGCTGATGAGAGTTTTAGCATGTCTCTGGTCCAGTTTTAATGTAAGTTGTTGTATTGGCTCTAGGATACATAGATGATAGAGAAACTAAAGGAATTAGGTCCTTGGAAGGTGTTTAATATCAAACAATTGAGATGCATGAGGATAGTTGTGAGAGGAAAATATGATTTTACTTGATAAGTTAATACGTTGTTTTGCAAATAATTGTACTGGGGGGGAGCTGGGGTGGCACTCAGTATTTGAGATATCCAGGGAATAGTATGTGTAGGAAATGAATGTAAAGATTCCTCTGGAAAACTGGGTCTGCTCTTACCTTGTATGTGCAACCATGTAAGAAATGGTAGAAATCAGAAGTGATATTCAGTATAATGCTTTGTGAGCAGAATTGCAAGAGGCTGAGGGTTTCTAGAGTGAAAGGCACCAGCGTAAATGGGGGCTTTTCACTTCTGTGTCCCTCAGAATCGCCGTTGTGTCCACTCAGACTTTCTGAAGCTCATAACTTGGTATTTGAGATCAGTGGAAATACTTACACGCCCATGATGCTTGAAAGCTGTTCTGCCTTTGTAGGTGCCTGGGCACAAAATATCCTCTAAGTTCTTGGAAATACCTCCCTTGTTTTTTATTCCTGTTCTGTACTGCTGAGGGTGTCAATTCACAGTGTTGTACTTTTTACATTAATATAATAAGCTTTATACTCCTTTCAGCTTCACCTGCCTCCCATTATCTATCTTAGTCTTCAGTCTCTGCTGCTTATTGTCTTCTGCCATGCGCTCCTCTTTATAGAAAAAACCTTGTCTTTTCACTGCTTGAACACTGCATCTTCCCAAAAGATTTCTGATATAGTATTTTAAATTGCATGGTAAGCTGCTTTTTTTTGGCAAGATTCTTAATTTTCATGTATTGGCAAGCTGTTTCATTGGAATCTCTTGATGTTTTGTTTCTTTAAAACCCATTTTATATTAATTCTTTCAGTAGTATATAAGTCATACTGTTTGGACTAAATAATTTAAGCAACTTGTGTAAAAATAAAGCAAAATGAGAAAAATGAGGCTTTAATATAAGTTACTTTCCTTCTGTGGAAATAAATACGATTGCTCATGCAATTAGCTCATCTCTTTAACAGCAGCAGCTTCTTAAACTGTTTGGATTTGTTCCGTAGAACACATCTGTTTACACAGAGAAGCTACACTGAATCTGTTCATCTTAAGGGACTGCAATGATTTAACTAAATTAGTTTATAAATTGTATAGTCTATTGATATACTTACCTCCTGCAGATGAGGCTTTGTGGTTGTCTGACGGGGGAAAAAAGACTGGACTGAGGTACATGAGAAATTTAATAATGTGTAAATGGTGACACTGTCTTGGTTTCCATATATACTCTCTTTAACAGCTGGCATTTTCCCCATTTCTATGGTATTGCATTTCTGCAGGTAGAGGCATCATCAGAGGCATAAGCGTAGTAACCAGGTAAAGGTGTGTACAGGGACCACACATCTTTCTGCTGATCCTGGTGGGGGTTTCTTTGGCAAAAGTCAAACTGTCAAGTTCCAGAGAGAGCCAGTTTCCAGAGCTGAAAGCATTCCACAAAAACCAATTTCCCCCAAAAAAATAAATGCAGGAGCATTGTGCTTAAATATTTCAACTACATTAAAGGAGGAAGAGGCAGGATCCACATGTTATCAGGGAGACAGATCAGAATCCATGTCTGAAGTTGCAGGTATTGATGATAATGCAGAAGGGTGTAAAGAGTGCATCACTCATCCATGTTCCCCCATATAATGTGATTTCAGTACATCAGGTGGAGTAGTAAAACAAAATTGTGCTGAACTAAGCCTTTAGGTTAAGGGTGGGGGATGCTTAATTAGTCATTTTTGCTGGTGATAGTATCAAAATCACGATCCTCATAAACTCTTTTCAGCTTTATTAACTAGGGAATACTCTGTAAAATAACTCAAATACTTCAGTTACATATTAGGAATGCTGGAATTTACTTTTCCCCCCTAACAAAAGTTGCCACCTTAGCAGTTGTAGTTTAGGAATTGTTTTTTATCAAGCACCTGACAATCCTTTTGGTAATGTTCGTCAAATTGATATTTACAACATTTGGCTGGAGAGTGGCATGAGAGTTACCCATGAAGGGTAAATGATGTGCATGCTTTTCCTCTTTGTGTGTGTGTTTCTTTCCCTTGTGCCTCGTCCCAGAGCAGCCCCAGCAATAGCAGTGTCCCCCCAGGATCATGTCTGCAGCGGAGACAGACTTTTGAAGACTTCCTGTTTAAATCAAGTGTGTGGCTGTGTCCTGACAGAGGTGGCAGTGGTCCTGCAGGCTGGAAAGCTGCTGGTATCTACAGTTCCTGACACGCAGGAGTCTGGGTTGGTTGCAGGTGCTTCTTGTCTGGAGCCCTTTTTAAAATTCAGGGCATTTTTGTTGGTAATTAGGTCATGAATTTCTTTTGCTGTTTCATCTACTCTGGATCATTCAGAGGGTGAAGAGGTTCGCTGCAGTGAAACGAGTCTGAGGGCTCTGCTTCTTGTTAGTGTGGTTTCCCTCAGCACGTTTTCAGAGGTGCATCAAATACACCAGGCAGAACGGAGCTGTAGTTTGTTTCTTGTGTTAGCTTTTTTCCTCTCCACTGTTCCTGTCAAAACAAGCTGAGAAATACATGGGTAAATTTCCGTGTTACCTTATTTTATTTACCCAACCTCACAGGAAGAATCCTGTGCTCTCTTAGTATATTGCAAGTTGACAAAGTTGGACTAATCACTTCTGTCTAAATTGGGTCTTGGTTAAAAACTGCCTGCTGGGATTTCAGAGTTTGAGATAAGAGCACCCCCTTTTCTTTGCCTGAGCTCTTAAATACTATTTATTCCAGTGTCTCTAGGATAATTGAGTTAATGCTCATAACAGAGTTTACGTCGCTCACACTTGCATGTAATAACCACCTCTGCAGGCGTGAGATTAGTTAATCCTGGTAATGCTACTTTAAATGTTAACTTTATGTAATTATGTTTTTAATATTGCAGGAAGGTTAAAATAGCATCATACAGCAGAGATAACAGCAAAGGTGGTGGGTTCATTTCTCTTTAACAGAGTTCTGTTTCCCACCCTGATTTTGTTTACTGAAATACAATTTTATGCTTACTCCAAGTGTGAGAAACAGAAGTGAGAACTTTGAAATTGGTCTGAAAGTTGATCTTTAACTGCTGACCTTTAGGCATTCTAATAGCTGTTAATTTACAGCTATGTTGTTTCCATCTGTCCGTCCCCCCCCAGCTGACCAGCATAGTATTCAGTAGTCTTTGTAAGTGGTGTATGTGTGATGACTTCATGGTACAATAGTGGTTTTTCAGATGCTGGAAAATGGACAAGATGTTAGGGTTAGGCCATTTTGGAGTAGGGTGGATAAGTGAAGTGGAATTTCTAGTGTATGAAAGTTATGCGTTAGAAACATCCTGGCTGGTCTGAGAGGCTCCATCCACACTAAACCAGGAAATGCAAATATTCGCAATAGCCTTTGTTTTCTTAAAGTTTCCCATGTGTTACTTCTGCTTCCTTCGCACTGTTTGAGCTGTGAGTGATGCCCTAGCTTACACAGAGCCCTAATGGGGATGGTTGCATCCTGTATCATTCAGACTTGCATATTTGGTAGATAGCTAAAATAAAGGCAAAGCAAAAAACGCCTGAAGCTTTTGTATCTGCATATTCAACTTCACTGGTTCCAGCATGAATCTCTGTTAAAAGAGACTTGTAAACTTTCATGATAAGATGCGAAATGCCTCGGGAGGGTTGCTGCCTTCATTGCAAAAGTGGCAGCATAATTTCTTTCCTTTACTTTTTAACAGGCGTATCAAATAAACTGGGCATATGAATAGAGTTGGTGACGTGTATGGCAGTAAGCCCGTCGCTGAATGAATCTAGGAAATATGAATGCATTGATTGCTTGAAGGAAGAATTCAGTGGTGTGGAGGGTTTTGTGTTTTGTTTTACTTTTGGCTTGGAGTGGAATAAGGGAGAAGTGGAAAAGGAAACCTTTTGTTTACAGTAAAACAATACTGTGAAGTAGACATCATGATGTTAAACAGGAGCCTAAACATGGCAAATCTAGGCAGACTCCATCTGTCCGTGCCCACAAGTCATTCAGATCAGACATCCCCAGCACAGGCTGCTGGAGTCTTGGGTCACTGTCATGTTGCCCTCCCCTTACAGGAATTCAGAATAGCCTTGGAGGCTCTGTCCCAGAACTTTATTATTGCATGAGATGACTGATTTAGTGGCTTGACTGTTACTCAGTGATGCAGTGCGTCTTTGTTAAGGTTTCTTCCTTGATAAATGTGTGATGTTTTCATTTTGAATGTTAATCTCTATGAGTTCTATTACATGCAAATAACATGGGTCTGGAATTCTAAATCCAGTCAAAGCACAGCCTCCTCTTATAGGCAGAATTTAATACAGTGAATCTGTCAGAAAGAAAAATGTGTTGTTACTATGTTAGTTTCTGGCATATTTTGTAGTGGTTTAATGTATATTGCCTTATTAGGACATTTTTCATTTCTGGGTAATCCATATTGCTGTTTGGTGTTGAACACAGGTTACTGTGGTTTGGTTTGTTTAGTCCCAGAGGAGTAGTCGTGATTTGTTGAGACACAGATTTCTAACTGACGGTGGTTACACGCAGGTGCACGTGACCTTTGAAACAGGTTTCATTTTACATGCAGTGTATTAAGGATTTAGCATCTGGCTTGTGTTGGAAGTTAAACTTGGAGAAGTGTGTTTATGGGACAGTTCAGGATTTTAACCATTATTGAAGGAAATTCTTGTTAAAAGTGCTTTCCTAGTGCTGAGGTTATCCTAATACTTACTTTAAAAGAGTTTATTTTAAAGCTGTTGGCCTTGTGTTTGGATGGCAGCCTTAGCAATAATGCTTTTATATGTCACTTAGAACTCGTGTGGAACATTGTTTTTCTTTTTTCCAACCTGACAGGAATTTAGTATTTAACAGCACTTTAATAGCACTTTAAAAAGTCCTGGCTGCTCCAGAGGGCAGTGCTTATGCTGCAGCTCTCTCCTGTGGCAGAGCCATGAATCTAGGGGATGGTAAAGAGTGTGTTTAATCTCATTGAGCAGAGTATGTCTGAAATCAGCATCAGTTTGTCCCATGTCCTTGGGTGAACTGGGCTTCCTTTTGCATGTCATATGGCACCTGCATCTCCGCGTGTGCTGCAAATATACTGGTCCCAGAAGAGATGGTGTTTGGATTTTCAATTTGGGTAGCACTTGAATTTCACAGTAAAGAACTGGGGGAAATTATTGAACCTCTTTAAGGGCATGGCAGCCTCTCTGTGTGTGCGTGTTTGGTACTAACTCTAGTTTAGAGCTCAGTGGGTTACTCCAAATTTCTAGTGCTTGGTGAGACTCAGAGCAGCTGTCAGTAACATAGAGCACCCTGAAAGCAGTTGTGTATACTTGCAAGAGAGATTCTTTTTTCAGTGTTTTTATTCTGTGCTTCTGAGTATGCTTTGGGAAATAGGAAATAGGAAATAAAAACTCCATCCAAATGTTTAAGGGTTAAGACTCTGAAAACTTGAAGGGTGTTAGCTAGTTATTTGGGTGTCCTGATAGCAAAATCTGCTTTTATTTTCATATATATTATATCCATAAAAAATTACTGGTTTTCATAAAATAAATATCTGGAACTGCGAAACGGACAGAAGGAAAACTACCTGTCTGCATCAAGATTAAATACTGGGGGGTGTATTTTGGTTTTAGAGCTGAAAAACTCCCAGGTATGGGGTGCAGTTTTCCAGTGCAGCTGCAAGTTGCCATCGGAACAGGAGTCTGGCTCATGCTCCCTCGTTGGCAGCCATGTGCTTCTGCCACTTTGCATTACATCTGTGGATGGTGTGACTGCAGGATAAGTCAGCGCAGCTCTTGGAGCCAGTGGCAAACTAATCCACGTCCCCAGAAGGTTAATTTTCTATTAAGCCGGTTGAGCTTCCTGATCTACCTCACATCCATCTGATTGCTAGACCTGATTTGAGAGAGGAACAGCTGCAGGCCTCCTATTGTTAGGTGCAATATGAAACTTTCCAGGTCGCATTGATCGGTGACCGTGGTGTATAATGGTGCTGCTGCTTTCTTCCCCATTTCATGTTTCAGTACCTTCCTCACCCAAAACCCTGCACACCTCTAAAGCGTAGGTTTGTTGGGTTTACCTGTCTTTGTGCGTCCCTTCTTGACAATAATCGATTGCAGTGTTCTAAAATGTATAAATTTCATTAACTGAAAGTAAATTCTTAGTTTATGATCCTGTTCTGTCGCTTTGTTCGTCTGCAGATAAAACACCTTCAGAGGAAATGAAAATTGGAAGGAAATGAAAGCTTTAAAAAAAAAAATAATCCTCGGCGAGATTAATTGTAAAATAAAATTTAACGTGGCTAGTTGGGATAAAAAAATTTATTCCAAACCCTTGATTGAGGAAGTTATTACCTCAACAGCTGTATCTGCAAATGTGGATGGCATTATTTACAGCGTTTTGTTCGATGAATAGTTGAGGACCTCCTGTTTTATATCTTTCCATGTGGGAATTAGGCAGGTCCAAGGAGGGAATGCAAGTAGAAAAATACACGTTTCTCTGTAACGTGCCAACAATGGAAGAAAACAGTAGGAATTTGTTAGCAAGGTTTAAAGTACTGAGCTCTGCTGGAACCTGTGCATGGTGTGCTCTTTGCCTGTCGTAAATGCTTTTCTCAACCAAATAAATAAATTTAGGAAGAGTTTTATACAGGGTGGAGAAAAGTACATCATGTCAGCGCTGGGTTCAACCACCCCAAGTGATTTCTGGGTCCCAGGGGCAGCCATTTGAAGGCGAGGAGGGGGGTGTGTGTGGGTTCATTCGTCTCCCTCCCTCTCCCTCCCCCAAGCAGGCTCATTCCAATCAGCAGTGTAATTGGAATGCAACCACAGTCTGGAGGAGGAAGGGGAATTTTTGGCAAGGAGAGGCAGAGCAGTTGGGAGCTTTATTCAGATTAAAGCATAGACGACCATTCATTATCAGTACAACACGCATTAGCAAGAGCATTGCATTGTGTTTCTACAGCTGGGACTTATTTTAGTGATTGTATTGCACTGTGTGTTACATGCAAACAACTGGGATCTGATCACAAAAAGCAATGCTAATGGCTTTCATTAAAAGATGGTGTTTCTGTAGGGGGAAGAAAGACTTGTCTTCAAAATGAACTGTTGTGGTAAAAACTGATAGGCAGCCTGTTTTTCTCCTAGCTATGCCATGTGCTACATATGTTCTGGAACAAGCGCTCTTTCTGGAGAGATCCCCTTAGGGAAAGAAAAGAACAACAGGAATTATGATGTTAAAACTGTTGGTTGAATGCAGAAGGCTGGACTAGTTCTATGGTGATGACACACGAAAAGCTAAAAGATTAGAATCTTAGCTTTGGACCAGTCCTCTTTTCCCCCCTATAAACTTGGGGCTGTCTGTTGATTCAGTACTGGCTGCTTATGGATGTCTGACATGAGATGGGGGGGTGTTTTCTTATGTCACTTACTGAATTTTAATGTGTTGGTTATGTGTTTGATATAGATTGAGTAAACAGTTTGATATAGGTTGGAAATGCAAGATCACTACCCTTGAATGGCCAAGTTCCTTAAATTGAGGTAACGTTTTCTTTTTTAAAGTTGCCTTCTTCAACATTCACTCTAGGTCTGTTATCCAGCACTTGAAGGTGAATCGCTGAAGTCTCTCAGACATACTTAAGATGTGATGATTCTGTGAAATCTCATAGATCTTTATCACTTTTCACTTGTTTTCATCGCAGGCTTCCTACAATTACATTCTGCTTTGTTTCGTATTCTTTGTGTTCTTCCCTTTAGAATGCAGACCTTGTGTTATAGATACACTTGTTAATCTGAACTAAACATACTCTTAACACTTGCATCAATAGTGGTAACGTGTAACATAGGATACCTGCAATGACAACAGTCTGATGTCATGAAAAGTTTGCTTTTTCTGTAAAAAATGATTCCAAAGTAGGAAGCAGTTGTAATGAGTTCTTCAGTAGCCAGCGAAGAGAGCAGGAAAGCTCAGAAAATGAGAGAACTATTTATCTTCCTATAAAATTCACATTTTCAATAATCACATTCCCTTCGCTTTATGGGTTCAACTGATATTTCATACTTCTCTCTAATTGCATGTAAATTTCAATAGCTAACACATAAATTAGATTACAGGAGTTGGAGGATAGTAAATATTTTGCATTTACTTGCAGTAGTTAAATTATTTTTTATTCTTTGTCACTGGTGTAGTAAATTAGAAGAAGGATCTTGGCAAACAGTTCACTTAATTCCTATTTTTGAGTATTTGAGAACTCTGTGTAGCAAAGCTGTCAAGGAAGGAGACTAGGAGGCTTTATATTATGCTTTTTTCATGTTTCTGTGGCCTGACTTGAGTAGCACATGTTTGAATGAGATCATGAGGCACAGTAAAGAGATTTAATGAACGTATGTATGTAAAAGTGATGTGCATGTTTGTCTTGGCACGTATGTATTGTTCTTTCATATTGGAATATTAATGTTCTCTTCTGTGTAGACTACCCAGGAAGTCTGTAACAAATACAAAACATAGCTATCCACTGACTCAGTGATACTTTGTAGCAAATACTTAATCTACATATCTGTACTAGAAGCCATTGATGTATTTTGATGATGCACTTGTGGTACAATGCTCCTTCCCTTTTTTGTTCTGAACCAGTGTTGATGTATGCAGGCACTGGTTTGTATTCTTGTTTCTGCGTTTTGTGCAAATTCAGCTTGAGTTTTTGTTTTTAAAACAATTTAAATTGCAAAAAAGTTTTAAAGCAAGCACATAAAAATAGCAAATAACCTTTGTCAGTGCCCTTGTGCCTCTAGAGAATCTATTCATGGTGCAACTGCGTAGATCTGATAATGATGTGGGTTTGGGTCCAGAACTGTTAACATTTTAAGTTGGCTTTGTCAAGGGAAATAAGTCTTGCTATGGTTCTTCCTGGTTTTCGACTCTTTAGCTCAAATTTGACATAGGATAGAGGCCTCAAAGATAATGAAGTCCTGTGAGTTTTCTGAGAATCATTGCCTGGATAAAGAGGAGACCCCTAGCAGTGACCTGAAATGGGAGGAAAAAGCTGCAGCAAGAGATCCCGTGTTGCAAGACCCCTGGAGAGTCTGTGTGGGAGAGTGTCTGCCTAAAGGCCCTACTGGCGCAAAAAGCCTCAGCTATAGCTTTCAGTCAACCATAAAACATAAATCCATAGGAAATCAAACTTACTTAGTTTCTATTCTCAAGGAACTATTAATCAGTTGGTTATCAGAATATTCAGAATAGGTTGTAATACAGTGTTGAAACTGTTAGAAAAGTGGAGCATAAACTCTGGTACTTTTCGCACCAGTGGGGAAAGTTTTGTCCAAAAAAGAGTCCTGAGATGAGAGTTCTGTGCATGAACAAGTTTGTTTCCCTTAGAATGGAGCTGATGCCCCTGGGACCTGGGCTTTTTCACCTAGAAATACCTGGCAGAGAGGATGTTGTTAATGGAAGATTTCTCAGCATCTCTCCTGTTTGTTAACCTGACAAAGCCAGAGTGGGTTGACATCTGACTTCCCTTAAATGTGGTTACTGGAGAAGAAATCTTGAGCCAAAAGCATTAGTTTGTTCACTCGTGGCTAATTGTTGGGGAAGTGGTTATTAGTCTGTATGTTGTGTGTGTGCCCAGTCTTATAAAAATGAGACTTTGGTTAAATCTCACTGGCAGGCTTGCTTTCTATTTTGGAAATAAGCGTTTATAATTAGTTAACCTTGCAATTTGTCTCTCAAAAGATTAGTCAAACCTCTTTACTTTGGACATGATACAGTTTTATGACATACTGTATGAATTTTGACTTAACTATTGGATTTAAAGCCTTCAGCTTCATTTGACACTTCCTGTTTCTTATAATGGGTGAAATTGTGCAAATAATTGTATCTTTGGGGATCTTTAAAACGGTGGCCGTCTGTGTTAGCATCTATTTTACTCTGTGTTTCTCATCGCTAGATGAAAGTTGGCTGAGGAGCTGTAGCCTGTTCCAGTTCTTGGGCTGAGTGATGTATGTTGACAGCTCAGGCTGAGCATATTCTTGGTATAATAAAATCTTAAAGAACTGCAGAAGCATTTTTCTAAGTTTATCTTATTATCTGTTTCTGTAATGTATTCTAAGCTGGTATCAATTGTATGGCTAGAGTAGACTTTCAATTGCTGGGCACATGGAAGTCTTAAGTAACTGTGGATTTTTATTATGCCGATCTAAGGACCTTACTTGAATGTTTTGTGGAGCAGGCAGTGATGTGACAGTCTGTTTCCAGTACATGCTTGAACTCCAGGTGTCAGAAATACCTGAGATGTTTGGCTCTCTATAAGTCATTAATAGGTGTCCCCTTCTGTTTTACAGAGGACTAAAACTCATTAGAGCTTTAAGTAGGTTTTACAGTGCCGCCTTCCCTTGGAAGGCAGTTTCACTAAAATCAGCATCTTTATGAACATAAAAATTGGGAAAATAAGTCCATTGATTTTAGAATAATATGCGGCTTTGTGCTAGCATGCGGAATGATGCAGGGTGGTGCCTTCTGCCCTGGTCCTGGAAATGTCCATCAAAGTGCTCATGGACAACCTCAGCTCTACTTCTTATTTGGGCAGATGCTGGGAAAGAAGCTGGGGAATGTGCAGCACTGCAGGATCACTTTCAGGATGTTCTGTGGGGAAAGCATGAGCAGCTTTGTCTGGTTTGAGGTGGTGTCTGTGGGATGCAGTTACTGGATGCGCTTTTCTGTCTTTGCATTTCCTGGTAGTAATAAATATTGGCAACCTCATAGAAAAAATATCCACAGGGATCATATAGTGAGGAGTCTTTTGCAGCACTGATCCTGACCAGATACCTCTTCCTCCTTCCCTTTTTTTCCTTTTTGCAGTAGCTGTGGGAATTCATGCTTCACTCAATACGCAAGGATCCTTGTGTGTTATCAGTAAATATTTCAGTGTTTCACAGGGGAGTCTGGTATTTCCTACTTACTAAACCTGTGATAATAGATAAGCATATGTAGTCGAACAGTGGTGTGTTTTGTGAGAAGTCTTCGATGTGTACCTTGGCATCCTTGTATCAAAGTTGTCCTTTTGACCTCTTATTTATTGATTTATTTTATTTCTTCATTATTTACTGTATGCTCATAGAGATGGTTTTCCCCTTGGTATTTTTAGTTGACAAATACAAATGTTCCTCCCTTTTTATTTTAAACAAAAAAGACTGAAATAGTTACTAGCTCCTACAAATAAAACATTATCTTCAGAGCCATCAGACCTCTCGCATTGGAAGTTAGTCTACTCCACCCAAATGTTTTTCAGGTAAAAATGTTTATTTAGTTACCACTCAGGGGAACAGAAAAGCCTGAACTGCCTAATGTGCTATTTCTTATGGTCAAGAAAGCTTTTGCTGGTTTGTAGAACTAAACATAATATCCTGCTTGTGTAATGCCATTAATCTTTCTAGCACAATGTTTTGTGCCGCTGTTTGCTGGGCTAGTTAGACATGGTCCAGTTCCCTCACTTGGTAAACACAGAGTTGGCAAAAGAATTGAAGGGGGGGGAAATTGCATGTGAAACTATTGCCTGAGGATAGCACCACCATATCACTTGTACGGTAACCTACCTGAAGGTGAGCTGCCGAAAGATGACACTTCTGGCTCAGCTTCTACGACTTATTTTACATGACAATATAAATGATGTAGGAGCACAATTCATTCATGTTCACTCATTTTGAGCAGGATTTTCTGGAATGCTGGCCAGGTAAAGTAATCTTTTAAAGTCGGGAACCAGTGGCTTAATCTTGTATTTCTGTTTTTCTTGCAGTACTGTGTGCAAAAAACTTGGTGAAAAAGGATTTCTTCCGTAAGTAGCTCTTAAAGTTTTTATATACAGGCTATATATTCTGCAGGTTCCGTACATCAGTGTTTGCACATGGTCATTGTATTAAGATACTTGCATTGAGGCAGTGGGAGCTTTCAAGTTTTCACATCATTTTATTTTAGGGCTTCTAATTTTTTCTCAGGTGATAATTGTCACAGATTCATAATAATAATTAAAACCCTGACACACTCTCCCTGGTTTTGGTGGGAGTGGGAAACAAATTTGCTCTCTCAGGCCAATTACATGTTTTTCAATTACATGTATTTATTAAAATGTTTTTCATACAAGAACTTTTTGTCCAGCAGACAGAGGTACATCTTAGTTATTATGTCATAATACTTACCTCCTCTGACATTATGTTTTAATTAATTTTAATAATGTTTTGAAAGAAGGGCTAAGAGGTAGATGAAGGAGGCAGAAAGGAATGTTATTGGCTGTGTAAGCATGCACACACACATCACCTGCCTGCTGCCTCCCACCTGGGAGCAGGCAAAATTCAAAACATCAGACCAGAATATGGAAAAGAGCTTGAAGAAGGGATGATATAGATTTATGTTGGAGTTTGTGATGCTTCTAAAACTTGCTTTATATCTGGATTTTTGTATTGATGTAAGTTTCCAGGTGTTTTAAGTTTAATAATACCTAAAAAGCCCTCTCAAGATTTGAAATCTGTGATGCACTTCTGTACTGAAGTACAAATCACAAGGTCCTGTTCCTCCCCTTCCCCACATGCTTTGCCTTCATCCCCACGTGCTTTGTCTGACGCTTGAGCCACTGCTACTTGACTGACTCCATCTGAGTCACCTGAGGAAGTGGAACTGGTGCAAAACTTGTGCTGCAGAAAGTGTGAATAATGTTTCACCACCTTAGTTCTTTCAGCTGACTCACTGAGCACTCGGGTTAGGAGTTAGTATGAGGGGAAAAAAGGATAGGACCGCATGACTTAGGGGCATTTAGTGGTGGGACCATCCCTTTTGGTGTCAGTTAATGGGTCGGTTAGAATACCAGTTGCGGTCAAGCTAATTGTAGTCTGTTCTGGTCCTGCTTCTTTCCCTCCCTCAGCTGCCTAGTTTGTCACCATCTTTACACTAATTTTTGTTGAACTTGTGTTCCGTGTTTCCAAGGTACTAAGCTGGCAGAAAAAGAAGTAGAAAGCAAAGTGGAACTCAAAAGCAAGAATAACCTGTTGTAGGTGATTTTCCGTAGTACCAGTAACAACCAAAAATCATGATTTTAATTCATCTTAGAAACAAGAAGAGCATAAATCTGTTTTCTCTGCCTTTTGCTGAATACTTTGTATATTGAGAATTTACTCAGTCCTAAATTACAAAGATTAAGGTGTTCAGACTGTTTTTTCCTTCATGCTTGACTTGCACAATTTATTCTGTGTCAGTGAAATAAATTGCTAATTTAGTCATTTCCTGTGCTTAATATGTTGTATTATTCCCATTCATTAAACATGGCTCTCATTTAGGAATAAAGGCAATTTCAAATGAAATATTTTACTTTTTCTAAAGTAGTGCAGTGATACAAGACTTTAAAGCATCCTGATCCATTTGCTGATTTTCTTCTTTTCCTCCTCTTAGGACTTCCTGATCCATTTGCTAAGGTTGTGGTGGACGGATCTGGCCAATGCCATTCTACAGATACTGTGAAGAATACACTTGATCCAAAATGGAATCAGCATTATGACCTGTAGGTGGTAACAGTGATAACCAAAGGTTTGAAGTGAAATCCTCTAAAGTACACAGAACTTTTCAGATACTCATAATAATGTCCTATTTACAGCTAGGAAAATATGCTAGTTTATTAGAAATTATTTATTGAAAATAATCCTTTCCCTGTCAAAATTTTCTTCATAATAATTTAACCCTTTTTATTGTCTTGCTTGTTAATCATTACTCTGTGGAAATGTATTTCCATTGATAAACATCAGTCACTTAGTCTTCAGTTCCTATTTAAAATGGCAGTAAAATATTAGATCTTTTTGACAGAACAACTCACTGCCTGGCTTTTATCTTAAGGTAGCTTTTTGTTGTAGTATACCTGATGTCAGGTCGCAGGTTTTCATCTGCACCAGATAGTAAGATAATTAACATTTTTTGGAGGAAGAGGAATAAAATAAGCATCTGATGTCAAACCTCATAGATTACAGAACTTAATCTTTCTTCTCATCAAACCCAGGAAACACTAGGGTTTTAAAGTTCCTAACATTTACCCTAACAACACACCACTCCATGGGGACTCTGGTTTCTGCCTTATGACGCTTCCACCGTTACAGGAAATGCTTTGCACACCAAGCATGACAGATGGAGTCTCAGTGGCAGTGTGCCTGCTCCTGCCACCACACAGCATAGGAAACCAACCAGAGGAAGGTGCAGTTATGTGCATTTTATTAAAACGAAAAATCCTGCTTGGTTTTTTTCTACCATGAAGATTTCTGTCAGGTTTTAAATAACTGACAGGCCTGTGTGCAGCAGAACTGTCTCCTGGTTGTGTTGGGCTGCTTGAAATGTCCCCCAGCCTGGAATTTGTACAACACATTAACACTGCTGCTAATTAAGGGTCTCATGTATCATGTGATAACATATGCAAATGGCACAGTATGATGGATCTGTCGTGATGTATTTATGCAGTGGTGTCTGAATTAAGTTGCTAATTCCAGAGGAATTCTGTGGCTTGCTAACTTGATTGAGCATAATAGATAGTCTGTTGTGTAAGATTTTTTAAAGACTACCGCAGTTACAAAGGACAAAAAAAGGTTTTGCTTTTGCCTTTTGCCTTACGTGGTTCTGACTTTAGATTGTAGCATGAAAGGAAGCAGTTGAATTAGTTGCTCAGATTCTTCAGCCTAGATGGGTGTGTGAAGGGGGGTGGGAATCTGGGAAGCTTTCCAGAAAGAAATTGCCAAATAGTTGCTGTCTGGATGCAGTTTAATGTCAGTAGAATACTATGCTTGCCCTGGATGTATTCCCCTTCATTATTTTCAGTCTTGTTTGTGTTTTCCCTATTGTTCAGGCCTTTCCTCAAAGCGCTGAATAACCAGACTTAGCACATTTACAGACTTTCTCATGTTCAGAGCATTTAAATACCACCTAACCAGCAGTTCTGAAACTTAATAGGTCCCTACTTTTTATCTTCTTTCCCTTTCCTTTTGTTCTGATATCCTAGATCTGCTTCAGCCTTCCCAGGCTTACCTGTGCCCTCAAGCCTACTCCAGTCCTCCCCGGAACCCTCTGCCCTTGAGGCATAGCAAGTCATTTGGTCTATTTATTTTTAAAAGGTATTTGCACCATGAGCTCCATCAAAACCTACTCCTGGTCTTGTCTTGGCTCTGTGCCCTTCAGATCTGCACCCCAGGCTCTGTCATTTCCCTCTGTTACACCTCTCAAATGTAATCTCGTGCAACTCCTCTAACTCCTCCTCTTCCCAGAATCTCACTGCAGGTTCCAGTGCTGCTTGGTACCTTCATATTCTCAAGTCCCTGTGCTGCCCTGGCAGAATCACCTTTCTCCCCTAACCTTCCAGCTCTACTTTGCCTAGTTTTTGCTAACGATCCTGGATTTTTCTCAGGGAGAGAAGGCAACAGCTCTGCTTGGTGCTGGTTTAGACCATCCTAGATTTGACTCTTAAATTGGTGTCAGAGAGCTCCTTGCAACAGCTTTGCCTTCTTGACGTGATTGTTTAGACCAGTTTGGTGATGCCCTTTGCATTTAGGTTGAAACCATTTCTGGGTCGTGTTTGTAGATCTGGCCATGGCAGCTCAAGCACATCAGGCATACAAGTCTCTCCTGAACTTCTTAGGTGGTTCTGTTAGGAACATCTGGAGTAGAAGGAGTAGAACATCTGCTTTGCTTGCTGTTTGCTTGGTGCAGCCACTTTTACAGTGTCTTGTAGGCTCAGCTCAGCATTGGGCTGGGTAGCACTGGGGAGGAGAAAGGAGCAGCCAGTCAGTGCCACGTGTCTATGCTGTGTTCCTGTCTAAGCCACAGCCTCTGGCTGGTTCTCTTCTGACTGTCCAGAGGTTCCAACACTCTTCAGTTGCTGCCAGAGCTGAGAGCAATGGCAGGGTGAAGGGAGAAAGAAGAGAAAAAAATTGGGGTGGTATTTTTCTGTTGTCTCTTCCCTCCAAACTGAAGAGCTGATCTCTCAATAACCATTATATTAGAAAAACTTCAGAACTGGGAAAATGTAGAAACAAATGAAGTGATTTGCCCAGGTCGTAAAGAGAGTCTGTGTGACGGCATGGATTAGAAATAGGGAATTCCTGGCTTCCAAGCCCGAGTTCATGCCTCTTGATGTTGCATTTTTCTCTCTTTCTGGAGGGAGTGCATCTGGCTTGGGACCAGGAAGAGGTGTGTTTTTTCAGGAATATTTTTTTCCACTTTCTTCATTCCGCTTTTCTTGTGTATAATGCATGTATAATGCCATGGGGATGAAAAGTCACTTGATATCAAACCTTCCTAAGTGGTACATTGGCTCAGGAGGAAATACCACCTTGGCAAAGATAATTTTAGTTAGACAAAGTACCAATTGTCTCTATGCTTTAAATTTTGATTGAAATTTTAGGGAGTTCCAGTATGGCATGTGCTTGATTCTTGTTTAGAAGTGCTAAGAGTGCTAATTTTCCTTACTATTTCCAAACACACAGTTCTTATTCAAAGTTGAATGTTACAGATTCAGGATATATGTGAGTTCAAAAATACATATGGAAATGGAATTTCCAGGTTTCCATTTCATTAATCCAGTTCCTGTTCAAAGCTGTGCAATAGACATTACTGGTAGGGTTGAGTAAAAGAAAAAAGCTCTAAGAACTTAAATTGTGAGGGGGAATTATGAGAGAGCATCCATCAAAGTGAGAGGGATGTGATTTTTGTTTCTGTTTGGTTTCTTTTTCCTAAACTCACTTTATTTTTTGGAACATTCTTTTTTAATAACAAATAGAATTCCTAGTGCAGGCTTTTATGTTGGAACTTTATTGCCAGATGATGTAAAACAAATGTAACTTCTCCAGCAAATGAATTGGAAATGACAGCTTGTCCTACCGTCACTCTTGAAATGCAACCATGTATTTTCATGCCTGAAATTATGCAGATGAAACATGTTGCTATAAAGCCAACCAGCAGTTACTGAGCTATTTCTTTTCTTCCTTTGGAAAAAAACCAAGACATCTTTATTTGGAAAATGCAGCTTGTCTTCCTTATTTCTTTTAAATGCGTGAACCACTCAGGTTTTCTGGTGCAAAAATCATAGCAGGTTGTAACAGTCATATAGAAGTCCTCACCTGTTTGGTATGGATGGCTAACTGTCTGCATCTCAACCATGAGAACCTCACCCTGAAATGTTACAGTAATTCTTGGAAACTGTGTTGTATATTCAGCTGTTCTGCATATTATTCAGACTGTTCTGTTATGAAATTGTGTTTAACCATATACCTTTGACTTTTTTAAAGCAACAAGGAAAACTGGAAAATTCAAGACAGGTCATAAGTCTTTATTTTTAAGTGCACCTAACTTGTTCTCATAAGAATTTATTTTAATTACATGAAACATTGTAGACTGCAACTGTGCACGTGAATACCCATCTTCATCTTTCGTTTCTTTATGCAAAACTGGCATTGTCAAGGTTGTAAGGCCAAAAATCTGACCTATGTAATACAATCAGTCTACTGTCACAAAACTTGGGGGGGTGGTGGTGGTAGTGGGATGTTTGTGGTTTGCTTGGGTTTGTTTTAAATGTGCACTGGTTATTTTAAACTAATGCTCATGGGTATGTGCCTACAGTTAGGCTTTTCTGTCGTCTTGGGTCAGTCCCTGGCTGCAGGTGGGAAAAAGAAGCTAAGTTCTGCTTTTTGGAACAGGAAAAAGGGGAGAAGTGTTAAATGAGAACTTAACTCATCATAGCTGCAATTTTAAACCATGAGAGTTAGTTCAATTGTTTGGTTTGCCAACCTTGACAGTATCATTTCTACCTTTATGAAACTATTAAGATGTCTTAAAGCCGCTCAAGTCTCAGTCAACTGGGGAGTTGGTTTTAGATGTTGGTTGAGTGAGTTTGATCAGTTTTCCTTCAAAACCAAGAAAACCCACTTGGAACTATAATGCAAAATGTCAAAATTTGTGGTCTGGGAAGGGAGAACTAAAAGCATTTCTTGGGATCTAACCTATAGTTACAAGTTCATTTTCCGCAGTTTGAAATAACTGTAATAATTCAGTATTGACAATGGCTTCTTTATTTTAGGTGTTTTGAAACTGTCCTCTGGAAGTTTTGAAAACAAAAACTGTCTCACACAGTAATCTTTTGTGAAGAGCAAAGCTTCAAACAAAAACCAAAGATAAAATAGCCTGCAGTGTCCAGGTGTCCCCAGGTCCATGCAAGGCACATCTAGGTTTTGCAAAGCCTTTCCATGGTGATGCTGTGAGGAGGCAGCCCATATGTGAGCAGGGGCCTGGAGGGGAATGTGGCACATCTCACCTAAAATACTATGTGAACTTCTTGTCATGGGTTACATTCTTAATATATAATGTGTGTTACAAACAGGGCCTTTCTGAGGCTTTCTTAATAGCAAATTAGCTTCCCAAGGATTTGTTAACTGCAGATGTGTAACTAGGTTTGCCTTATATTTTCCCTCAGTGCTCAGAATAGCTTTAAAAGAGGGTGACCTGCATTGCTAGTGGTTAGAAGAGTAGCCTGGAAAGCAGCAGCAGCAGAAGTGCTGCACGAGGATGCTGAACTGATAGTTTCTGTCCTGGCATTTGAACTGCTCTGCCTGCTAGCGCTGCTCACAAACATGCTGCCATGAGCATTGCTGTTCTCTGTGGTTAGGCTGAGCATAGGCATGAATCTAAGCATGTGTTTAGCTGCTTGAAGAGATGTGGTCACTGGGCCAGCCCACGGTCTGTTCATGTTTCTGTCTTAAACAGATTTAGACTTTGGATTCGCGTGAATGCCTTCTTCCAGAATCAGGATTTTAGATTAGCTTGTATTCAAGTAAACTCCTTCATAAGACATGCTTTCATTCAAGTGTGGTGTGTACATCTTATCTGAAGATGACTTACTCTCTCTGCCAATACAGTGTGTGTTAAATTTTAATGTCATGGTGGATAATCTTTTTTCCCCCTAAGGTGATTTCTGGAGCATCTTCAAAGTATTCAGTAAGTGCCATTCACAGTTCTGTTTTTCCACGTTTTTCAGATACATTGGGAAGTCAGATTCAATAACAATCAGCGTGTGGAACCACAAGAAAATTCATAAAAAGCAGGGAGCTGGTTTTCTGGGTTGTGTGAGACTTCTTTCAAACGCAATCAATCGCCTTAAAGACACTGGTTGTAAGTAAGCGGAAGACTAGAGTTTGTTCTCTTTCAGCCCAAACTTTCAAGCACAGACTTTTGAAGAGTAACACTTACTTGGCTTTTTATAAAGCTTGTATATTCCAGTGGGTTTGGTAGTTTGTAATGGTGTTTTGTGTCTGAGGAAAGTACAAGAGGATAGAGAAGGTACATTACTACTGGCTTTTCAGTGCCTTTGCCCTGTTACCATAGACAGTGGTAACGTCAGTGCCACAGACTGATTGTGGATTGTCAACACTGGATTTAGTGTGTTGGAATTCCAAAGGAAGACAGATTCTAGTTGCCTTCAAATTGCCTTTTTTTATTACCTTCAAAAATGCAAATCTGAAGGGATAAACAAAAGGGCAGATTTATCTTGAAGCCACATTTGTAGTTTAAAAAGTAATGGGCCTTCAGAATTAATTAGTATGTTTTATCCTATTGTTTTATAGTACTTTGAGCACTTTGTGTCTACTTTTCAAAAGTTAATTGACATGTAAGATGCTGTTTTCTCATTATCCAAATGGGTGCCATTTACTTCTGAACAAAATTTGGTGCGCTGTGATGGCAAAATAGTGCTTGGCTATCTTGGTAATCAAAAAAGAAGAAAGTGACATGCTGATAGAGAAGCGTTGATTTGTACCTTCTATAACAGGTTCTTAACTGTCTTACGCTAGGCTGAATTTCGTTCTGATGGTACTTCAGTGAGCCTTTCAAAGCAGCAAAATACTGTGTGATTTACACTTTGTGTCCTTGTTCCATAGATCAGAGATTGGATCTGTGCAAGCTTGGGCCAAATGACAATGATACTGTTAGAGGACAGATAGTAGGTAAGTAAGGGGTTTATCTTTTTGTTGTCTTGCAGCTTAATAGTAGCTATAGAGTTACCCTTCCTAGATGTCAATTTTGTGTGCTGGATTTCCCCCTCCAAATTCAACGTCTGGTACCAGAGCCATTTGGACCTCAGGCTAGAAGTGTGTATACAGAGAATTAAAACAAACAACAAAACACCCCAAACCACTCAAAAACACCAAACAACCCACCCCTCGCCCCCCTCCCCCCGTATTATAAGTGTTGAGACAGATAGGACCATAGATAACGTGAAATTTATTTAGAAAGTTTTTAACTTCACTGTGAAGAATGGTGCCAGTTTGAGCCTGAGCTCCCTGTGAAAAACTGACTACAGATTCCTGGCCGTGGAGAGTTCCAGTAAAGCTGTGCTTCCTGTAGGTTTTGTGAAAGGATGAAACATCTTGCTGCAAGAGGAGTGAATTGCTGTCTGGGATGACTTGCTCAATTCATTTTGTGTTTTCACGGGCTATTAACAAGTCTGTCACCAGCCTCAGTAACTGTGCTTTGTCATTCTGCAAACTCATAAACCTTAAATAACTTAAGAATTTAGAAGAAGCTGGCAAATTGAAAAACAAGTATCCACGAACAGCTTCATAAGCACTCTCTTTTTGGTGCATTGTAAGTTGTTTCAGAAGGCAGCTTAGGAAGTAAAAGAAAAAACAAATATAGTTGATCAGGAGGTCTTTATTTTTATGACAAGATGTTAATGAGAATATTTGGACTTGGGGAGGGGAAGAAAAGTGACTTTGCATGCTCAGCTGTATGTTCAGTTCCTAGTTCAAATAATATCCAAGCAGCATTCTTGTTTTGTCAGCCAGGGAAACTATTGAAAATACCAGTCAGCAAATAAGGGCTTCAGTGCATTTGTTTGCTGTCCTCAATATGCTCTGTTGAATAATACCTATGACTTCACCTCTTTATGTTGCTTTAACTATCTGTCTAGCATCTGATCTTCAAGTGTTATATTAAGATAAGTTAGGTGGCACAGGAGAGTCAAATGATGGTAAAAATGTGGAGTCATAAGTGCATTGCTAACACTTCAGACTGTTCTTGAATATTGAATTTTCCATGTGAGCTTGCACAGAAGAGTGAAGGATAAACCAGTCATTTTTCTGGAGTGCATATGTTGTAGGTTTTGGTTGCTTTTTGGTTTTTCTCCAGTATACCTGTCTCCTGCTCATTGTACAGTCTTGTTTGTGGACTTCCTTTTAAGAGGAGCTTGTTCAAGGTCTGTTCCAGCAGCAGAGATCCACTGCCCACAGCAGCCCTTCAGACATGACACTGCAGGGACTGTACCCTCATGCCATGACGTGCTCTCATGCTGCCCTCCAGAGTATGCAGCATGCATCCTTGTCATCATGGCTTGAGAATGCTGGTGTTATTTAAACACACAAAAGAAACCCCAGAGCAGAAAGATCTCCAAACTATTGGGATGCCAGGTGGAAAGCCTGGGGCAAATACGAAGCCATGTGGGCATGGCAAATACACTTCAGGTTGTCAGAGATAACTAGTCAGCATTGCGAGCATAAACTAGACTGACCAGTTGGCTTAACCTGATGTGGTCCTGAAAAGTGGTGTAGCCAAAGCAGCATCCGCTCTGTTGGCATGCTGCTGGGGCTGTCCCTCATTGGCAGGAGCTGCTGGATAATATGTTGTACCTAGAAAAACCACAGCTTGTCAGCTTACAGTAGAGGCTGAGAACAAATCTGTATGTTCTGCTTTCTGGGGTTACTATCAGAAAGGTCAGGTTTCCTCATCAGTCATGGCTGCGTTTTAATTTAGTGCATCCTTGGTAAGATTCTGGAGACTCCTGTCTCTTTTTATTTAGATTGTTGTTATTAACCTCTTTATATTTTAATCTTTCTTCACTAATGCAGTGTTGTTGAATGGGTGAATGAGTGTGAATAAAAGTGGATAATTCCACTGCAGTAGTTACATAGTGGAGAAGTCTTGATGAAAAGTAAGCAAGAAGATAGAATAAGTTAGAAATACACTCTCAGTCCTTCTAATGATAAACTGGCTTAAATGAAGAGGCTGTGGAAGACTGGAAAACAATATTAAAATGTAATTGACACCTTCAGCAGATGATAACCTTACAGAGCAAGTGCACAGTGGGTATGCCTTTTTAACTTGGGCCAGGGAGCAAGGGGGTCTTCATCTTAAATACCTGGGGTTCTCTTCAAAGGGGGGAAGAAAAGGGGATGCTTGTGAGTAGTGGACGCAGAGAGCACCTGTACAATGTCATAATCTTGCAGCTCTCTTCTGTGCCATTTTATTTCTGATGTGGCAGCGCAGAAAAAAAAGGAGACCTTACTCATTATCGAGTGAAGCCATACACAAATTTTGGTCCTTACATAGCTCTGTAACATTAATTTCATGGAAGACCAGGAGTTAATACTAATAAGGAATAAGGCAAGCAGGTACTGCAGGGCTCCCTGGTTGCTGTGTTGAAGGCCCAAAATCCAAAGCTTCAAAACATGTTTTTGTTGAGCATTTGGACACTGGCAAACACTGCTGATACTACTACAGCTTTTGAACTGTGATCTTGACAAAAGTTGTGATTTTGTCTAGGTTAAGGTCTGTGGGTTTATTTCACTGCATACGTAAATAGGACTTGAAGACAGTTGTCCAGAGGTGCAGAAATGCCACCCCAAGAAATGTGTGCCACGGCACGTATTTAGCTTTTTAAGCAATCATTTTATTGTTAAAGGCAAAACACAACTTCAGAAAAACCCCCAAGAAGCCCACAGGGATGCAAGTGTCATAAACTGTCAGATTGGACACTTGCAAATTACGATACTGGGAACAAAAGATGCCTAAAATAAAATCTTTGATTTCATAATTGTAGTACCACAGCTTCAGGCATAAATATCCTTTCCAATGAAACATGTAAAAAACAAAAATGGAATTTAAAAGCAGTAATACTGTTTTGCTGAGAGCAGTAAAGGCTTTTCAGGGTGCTGAGAACTGCTTTGTGTGAGTTGCATTTGACTTCTTACCACCAGTGTTTCAAAGTAGTCAATAAATCAGAGGTGTAGTGCTTCTAGCAGTTAAATTTTGCCTGGTTTTATGTGTGTCCATGTGTGTGTTGAATCCCATGTTTACAGAAAATACGTAAGGAGGAGTCAAAACCAGACAGGAATTTCCTTGTTTAGCTCTTTTTTATAGCCGTTCTCCCGTTAGCCATGGCATTAGCGCTGTCCCAGTCACCCTGCTGCTGCCAGATGAGTGTCACACTCTATCTCATGTGGAGAAAAGTTAATGACAGCACAGAGAGAACTTCCTTTTTCTGCCTTGTGTTCATATTCTTGAAGTATGATGTAGAGAATTACATGTATGGAAACGCACTGTGTCTGTGTAACTCTTTGATTTGTGGGAAGGAAAAAATACCCAGAACATGGCTCAGCTTTGTCCTCCAAGATGTACCATTTCTCTTTCAAATATAACTGCAATTTGCATTCAGATGTCATATAATTAACAATTCTTTCATTATCTTAATAGTAAGTCTTCAGTCCAGAGACCGAATAGGCACAGGAGGACAAGTGGTGGATTGCAGCCGGTTATTCGACAATGATTTACCGGATGGGTAAGCTGACATCACTGTGATGTAAATACAGACACAGCTCATGCAACAGACAGCTGCAGTAGTGAGAAGTCAGTGTACGGTTAGGTTAACTTACTTTTTATTCTTGTACTCAGAGTTCTACAGTTTTGGATTTAGGAGCAGGAGATAAGCCAGCTGGGATGCACAGAGTAGTTAATAATACGACCCTTGCGTTGTCTCTTCTTGGAAATTGGGAGGTGGCATATATGAGTAAATTCATTAAAAAGATACTTTTCTAAGAAAAAAATATGTCAAATTATGGAACTGGTAAACTCATACAGTGTTAAATCACAGCCAGCAAACTGACTTCCTCCATGTAGTAATTTTGTAGCAAGGTAGGAGCTTGATTGCCTTCTACAGCACTGTGCAGAGGTATACATAATTATAAAAATCACTTTTTCTTCTGTGTAAATTATAGTGAAGCAAACACGGTTGGAAAAGGCAGCGGAGCCTGAGTTCTTGCTGTATTTACCTGCCAAATGCTGGGTTTAAGATTTTGGTTTGTCCCTGTGAGAGTTAGTGACATCATTAACACCTAAACCAGTTTTGTGTATACAGAAAAATGTTCTGTTTTAGGTTCTAGTGCTGTCATCAACTTTTTCAGAGCAAACACAGACCTTCTGAATGTGATTCTTGGCAGGTAAAGACAGGAGAAACTGATTTTTCAGATTATGAATTTCGAAATACATCTTAAGTCCTAAACAGCATTCTTTTGTTAATTGGGAGTCTGAAGAAGTCAGAAACACTTTTGACAATGCTTTTAAATTTTCACTTCAGAATGTTCCTTGTATAAATATTGCTTAGTTATTTGTGTAACTGCAAAACTTAGCTGAATAGCCTGATGTAATTTGGAGTGCAAAAGTAATAATAATTAAAAAGTCATGTTATTTTGTGACTTTTTAATGAAAGACAGTAGTGTATGAAGGTGCTATGAAAGCACTTATTAGATCGGTGGCCAGGAGAAGTTAAATGCATTATTAAATATGATGTTTTCAAGAAGTTTCTTTATGTGGCTGTTGGGATTTAATTAGAATTCAAATAGGTATTGAATGCAAAAGTGTGATATTGTTAATGATATGCCTGGTTCCAAGGGAAGAATGTGTAAAATCAATTCTGAGTTAACTTTCAGTTGTTTCCTGTTACCTCGTTCAGCTAACACGATTCATAATAGTGTAAGTCTTCCTGAGTTGGCATTTATGTTGGAAACATTTTGTGCCCTGGTTTCCTGGAAATACCACTCACTGCCTTATCTCTCCATGTCTGAATTCTAGGTGGGAGGAACGGAGGACTGCTTCTGGAAGGATCCAGTATTTAAATCATATTACACGAACAACTCAGTGGGAGCGACCAACGCGGTAAGAAATTGTTTAGGAGACTGCATATGATGAAGTTTGTGTGCTGAGCGCAAGCCATTCTACGTGGCTCTAACAGGGGTATTCAGTGTTCCTCTGAGTCACTCCACAAATGCTGTATGCTTTTCTTCTCTGACATTGTACTCTTTCAATCTGCCTAATATTTAACTCGAAAGAATCGTTCTGATTAGAATTTTTTCCACCCTAAATACTAGCATCTTTGTTTTCTTGTTGAGCTGCTGTGGTAGAACTCTCTAAGTACAGACATTGAAAGGAATGAGGAGAAGAGATCAAGAACAGCTGACAGGCATTGTCTGTGTACGTGTTATGACTGTGTAATCCAGAACTTTTAAAGCTGATCGTTACAGAGCATGTTTTGAAATTGTTACAGTCACCTTTTCTAATAACTGTAATAACTGTGTTGTGAAGCTGTTCCTTAAACCAGCTTTGCTGTTACCTGAATTGTAGACACTGTCATGGCATATTTTTCAGTCTTCTGCAGACTGTCTCTTCCATCCTCAATAAATATTATTCCAGTCTCTGTAAGGATGTATTTGACTTAATGTGTACCATTAACACGGTACTGTGTGCTGTGATACATTTTTTCAAGTGAGCAAAGGTACTGAACAGCTTTGTAACTTCTTTATCCATATTTTTCGTGGTGTGTTAAAATACCTGTTCTAAGCTCTAGGCATGTTTACAGTAGAGAAACAAATACAAAATGTATAATTTGTTTCAGGGGTTTCCTCTGTCCTTATCAGCCCCCCTTTAGCCCCTTTTTAAATCCTTTTGAAAACAGCATTGAGATATGAAACCACGTAATTCAGTGTTTCCTCTTGCAGTGGAGCTCTCAAGAGCAATTGTTTTTATCTCGCTTAGCCCTTTTTCACAATCCTTGCATAATAACCTTCCTTAAAAATTAGAAGGAATAATAGGTTTACTAATTGCTCTGGGATGAACCAGTGAGCACAGAACAGAAGCAGAAGCTTTGTGTCCGTTGTTGAGGTATCCTGCTTGACAAGTCAGCTGCTC
Source organism: Psittacus erithacus (assembly GCA_009867235.2). Lineage (NCBI taxonomy): Eukaryota > Metazoa > Chordata > Aves > Psittaciformes > Psittacidae > Psittacus > Psittacus erithacus. Next base: position 27,949 of record WYDI02031734.1, on the reverse strand, counting down.
GGTTCTGCCATCTGCAAAGACATCCCAAGAGCCCTAAGGTGAAGCTACACGAGTGTCTCTCGTGTAGCCCCGTGTCCAATCAGCAATACATTGTTCATGTTTTTCCCCACAGACCAGCATGTGAATACTCCAGCCCGGGCAGACCGCTGAGCTGCTTTGTGGATGAGAACACTCCGATTACAGGAACGAACGGTGCAACCTGCGGGCAGTCATCAGATCCCCGGCTGGCAGAGAGGAGAGTCAGGTCACAGAGGCACAGAAACTACATGAGCAGGACACACTTGCACACTCCTCCCGATTTACCTGAAGGATATGGTATGCAAATTAGTATTTTTTTTAATTGTGGGTCTCCCAATAAACTGGGAAGATGGGTAAGATCCTTTTGATCTAAGATATGTAAGATCCTTTTGATCCCTTAGCTTGGGAAGAACAGTCTTTGTGAGGTTTTGAATTGCATTTTTTTTTGTTCTTATAGTTATTAATTTATCTTGATTTCACAGAGCAAAGGACGACTCAGCAAGGTCAAGTCTATTTTCTGCATACTCAGACTGGTGTTAGCACGTGGCACGATCCAAGAGTACCTAGGTAAGAAATAATGGAAGTACCTTCAAAGTGTCAAAACAACAGAGTTTAAGTAGTACTCTCCTCAGCATTTTCTCTGCCTAATACTATTCTCTGACTCTTGGTCCCTACTCTATTATTTTAACAAGTTCTCAAAATAAATTAGTCTCTTCCTCAGTTCTTCAAGATGTTATTTCTATGCAAAGATGGAAAACAGGTATAGTTAACTGATTCAAGATCCCGCATATGAGTTATAACCAAGTCCAGCTTTTAATACTGTGCAAAATAATGAAACAAAAAAAGCAGGATCTGAGCACTTCCAAAAACTGAGGTTTATCCAAAATACTTCAGTGAAAACTGGATTGGTTTTGGTTTTTAATTCAGGCTTTGGAAGTTAACGAGGCCTGGGAAATTGGCAGCATGTATTTATGAAGAACAAACTTGGTGACAAATAGACTTAGATGTATGTGATTGTTTTTGGAGGAGCAGACGAAGGAGAAACCTGGAAAATCTAGTCAATGCCCCTTGTATGTTTAGACATGCTGTTTGTGGTGAACTACAGCCTCATCATTGAATTAGCTTGAATTTACTTGTTTGTGAGAATTATTGTCCCATGTTCAGACTACCAGACAAAGTGTTCAAGGCCAGGTTGGATGAAGCTTGAAGCAACCTGCTCTAGTGGAAGGCATCCCTGCCTGTGGCAGGGGGTTGGAACTGGATGAACTTTAATATCCTTTGCAACCCAAACCAGTCCATGATTCAATGATACAATTCTGTTTGTGCAATGCACAGGTGTACTTATTGTATGTGATTGTACACATGATTATTTCTAATGTATTTATAGAAGCATAATGAAAATTATTGTCAGCTTCTGATTATTCTTTTAAAAACCTCAGGAAATCCTATTGAAAATTATTGCCTCCTGAAGTCTGTGGATGACATTCTAAAATAGTGTGTGGAGTTTGAAATTGGCATTTATGAGAACTGTAGCAACTTTTATCAGTTGCTGGTGCTAATTGCCATGGAAGTGGTTATCCCAGGAAGAATAAAGTATGCACTTCACTGCATTTTCAAATGATTTGTTTGGTTTTGTTACTTTTGTGTTACAAGCATATACTTTGCTTTGATGCATTATCTGTATACCTGAGGGTGTGATCCAGCTGGCCATTGTGCATTAGGAAGCCTGAGGCTTGTCTGCTATACAGAGATAGAAACTAGATTTCTCTGAAATATATATTTACTCACTTTAAGATCTAATCCTTAAGTTTGTGGTGCGCTGGTGTTGTATGAAACACAAGTTAGCACTGGTCTTAGGTGTGGCAGCAGAAACTTGCACGGCTGTGTCTCAGAGCAAAATCTGGCTCTTTGCATGAGGATGGAGTTTATGTCATTTTTAAGGAAATTGTATTTTTATGCTAATATACCACAGTAATTTAATAAAAGTAAGCCCTCTAGTTCGGCAACAGTGTCTGTATGGGTAATAGCAGCACAAGTTCAGTCCCAGAGCCTGGTATTTCCATTAGTGGCTTCTCAGCCTTTTGAGTCTCTGCAGATGTGTCTTTTTAAGCCATTCTGTCCCTCAGCTCTTTCCTCCCATCAAGTCTCACAATACTGTGAGATCTGGAGAGTTAATACCGGTAAAGAGAACTGCACTTGACAGAGTGAAGTATCTCAGGTGTGAATTGTATACGTGAAAAATCATGTGCACAAAAGAACATTTTTAAAGACCAGTGTTTGCTTTCAGTGAACCTCTGGAATGAATCTGCATTTTCCTAATATCAGCAGAATTTTCTTGAGAGCCACTCTCCCTGCATTGCTCAGTGCAGAGCTTGAGTCATCCTTCATCTATTTTAGTTGAAATATTTTGTTAGAGGGCTTTTTGCTTCCCACTTGCGCTTGGGGTTTTGGGGCAAAACCGCCTGAGCCATACACACATATCCCATGCATAATTCTTCATGGAAAGTATAACTGCTCAGAAGTACAGTTTTGTTTTGCAGGAGTTTATAAAGTGTGATTCAGAGTTCCTTACATGACTAATGTTATTTTTAAAATGTTTTCTCTCAGAATTGGTGTAGAACTGCAATTCCATTCTGGCAAATAATGGCAAAGGCCTTTGTTTTTGTTTTAAGCCTGTATTAATTTAACATCTGAAGTTAGTCTGTAAAAAGGAAGGTTGTTTGATAAGAACTTTTCCCCCCCACGGCATGTGTTCTGGGGTGAGTGTTTTTTCTTTGGTGGGCTTGCACCTTGGGAGCAGAGATTCCAGCTGAACAGATCAAGTTTCTGAAACAATACGTTTTCTCGGACTTCATGGAATTGTTCTGTTACATTTACGCTTGTTTGGCTCCGAGGCCAAATGCTGAGGTATTTTTCATTTTATATTTGTTTTCATAGGGATCTTAGCAACATCAATTGTGAAGAGCTTGGTCCACTGCCTCCTGGATGGGAGATCCGAAATACAGCAACAGGGAGAGTTTATTTTGTTGACCATAACAACAGGACAACGCAGTTTACAGATCCACGGCTATCTGCTAACTTGCATTTAGTTTTAAAGTAAGTTTAAAGTCTCCAGCACATGTTGAGTGTAATAGAGGAAAGAGAGTGACTCTTGAGGGGTGCTGGGTTTTATATCCAGAGGTACTAGTATTTAAAGTATAGTATTGGTGTTCTTTAACATACTCTCAAGTTACTCTGCTACATAACAAAGAAGACAGGCTTGATTGTTCTTGGAAGTGGGGGGAACAAATCTCTAGCAGCATTTAGGCAGGAATGTGGCTGTTGTGATGCTGGAGTTGGGGACAGCAGCAGGGGAAGCAAGTGCAAGAAAGGCAATCCCTTTTCTGTTCTGTATACTTCATATTACTTTTAGTTATGGGGAATCTGTTTTACAATATGAGGTTGCATTCGTTAGCCAGTGGTGTGAAATACTGACAAGTTAGTCAAGGGTGCACAAGTACCCGACTGCTCTCCTGGAATAAAGGAGAAATAATTCAGCTCCTACCTGCAGTTTTAGGGTAAGACCAGTCGAGATGATCTCAGAATAAGACCCCAATAATTTAACTCTGATATTTTACAAAATGGATAAAATAAAATACTTTGCCTTTTGATATCACATTTTTATACTGCACTTCTGAAAAGGGGAAACTCAAAAGAATTCTGGCTCTTGTTTTTATTCCCTTGGCACTCATTTCACACTGGGAGATTTTCTACTAAAAATGGAAACCAAAAAGCAAACAAACATTTCTTTTTGCCTGGACATGGCTGTAGCTTTGTCCAGGCGGTTTGGGAGTTTGACTCTATTGTTTCTCCTACTAACACCTTTTAATACTCTTGGGAAACACCTGTAAAGTATTGAGTAGGTGTTAAGTGGGAGAAACAATGAAGAGTTGCTTAGGTAGAAAGCCATGCAGCCCTGGGCAAGGAGTAAGTAGGAGCAATAGTCCTTTTAAGGAAGTGAGTCATTGGGAAGAAAAGCTGGAGGAAATAATGGGAACAGGAGCTGAAAAGACAAAATGGAGAAATGGAAATCAATATCCAGGAGGTCAACATAATCTTTTTTGTAATATGTAAAAGCTGCCTAGCCTTTGTCTGCCCAATATACATTTGAACTTGCACTCCAAGAGGAGAGTCTAAATACTGACAAATAATATTTTGTTTAGATAAATCATTAGTTATAAACATGTATGTTACAGGACTTAAGTAAGCGTCCCTTGTCCAGACACTTCTAGTTCTTGTATTTAGTATTAGAAATAATAACAATATTTTTAATTTTAAATAAAGAAATAGCTGCTAATTTTGGCTGCATTTGGATTGGTAGTTTCAAGTGAACATGATCTTGGAAAAAAACCCTTGCCAGTGAAGGAGCATGTTCATGTTCATTAGATTAATTCAGATTTAGATATTTTACCCAAAGATAAACGTTAGACCCTCTTAGCTACAACGGTGCAATTCCTAAACTGTAGAAAATTGAGTTAATCGGACTATATTTGAATAACTGTCCTTCACAGATAGGTTTCTTCTTAAATGGCAGTGGGGTCATAGTGGCTAGTTCTACATGTATTGTGGAGGACAAATCCATAGCAGCTAGCTTTGTTATCTGGAAAATCCAATTGGACTTTCAAGTTCCAGAATCACCGAACCATTCCTGCATTTCGTTAAAGTACTGCCACAGTGTGCTGCAGATTTGTACATCTGTCTTTCATTAGGGAAGGATTTCAGAAATTCAACCAACAGTGTCATCAGCAAAGCCTGCTGCCTGATAGATCTTTTCTGGTGTTTATTCTTTTATTGCACCAAACAGGATATGTGGAAGCTTCACCCACCACCCCCTTAAGCCCACCTCCTTATTGGTTCTTTCAGAAAGAGAAAGCAGTTTGACTTAGGCCCCTCATTTTGTAAATTCAGATCAATAAGTTTAGTGTTCGGGTGGGATAGTGGTTGAGGTTCAAAGGCATAATAAAAAGTTCACTCTCAGTGATGCTGGCTTTTCTATGGGGCTGGGTAAAGCAGTTTGTTTCTCCAGCGATGACATTATAGGTTATGAAAATAATCAAATTGTTACCCAGTTCTGTTTAAAATAATAGCCTAGAGTTTGTGATAGGTTTTGATGGTTATGGCACCTCAAAAGTACTCAGCTACTTCCTTAAAGCGCTGTACAGAGCAGAGTGGAGTCATTCAGCTGTAAAAACAAACTAAGAAATTAGATTTAATTACTCTTAAGCACTGCAGATAATCTTGCTAATGCTGCACTGATTATTTTTAGTCTAATATGGAGGAAGGCATTTTATTGTTGTCCTTTTAGTACTGCCCTGTTTAGATTGGTTTCATTTAATGCATAGGTCTTAAGTTCATTCTCCTTTCAGGGATTACATTTTCTTTAAGCCTGAGCTTTGTGGTTTGGGGACTGTCTCTTTTTTACTTTCTTTTTAGAAAGTTCAGAGGACAAAACAATTATTTTTACTTTAATTTGTATATCAAGTAAATGCTTTAAGCAAGTTTTATATTTAAAGCTAATCACAAGTGAAAAGAAATTACCGTGCACATAGCACAAATGACATAGAGCCCTATTCTGGAACCACATCGAATGTGTGTCTCTAGATTATTAAAATGACTTGGTTTCTCAGGAGTGACTTAAAATAACTGTAGTTTATTGTAAGACCAGTGTGGTCAGCTTGCAACTGGCGTTAAGGTATCCTTATTTAAAAAATAACTAAAAGAAAGCCCAATGCAACAGAAGCAAACAACAAGACACTACGAAACTAACATTGGTTAAGCTAACTTCTGAAGTTCTGCATCCTAGGACATAGTAACCAAATAGGATTTCTGTGCATTATTCCTTCTTTAAAGACCAGGAGTGAAGAGGTGTTATTAACCTTCAGCTTTGAGTTGTTGCTGAAGTGATGTACAGTGTGTGCCGTTGCAGGGGTTTCTAAACGTTAGGCTCATAAGACTATAAGATAAAGATTTCCTGGTCACCTGGTTTAGTTTCCTTTCAGGGTGGTTTGTGCAAAATTGCTTTAAATAGAAGGTTTGCAAATAAGGGAATAGCTGTTCAGACCCACAGGCAAACTGAGAACACCCCCACCCCTTTTTAATTGCCAATTCTGAATGGCCCTGTGGGGAAAGCCTGCTGGAGGTGAGTTTTGGTTGGCCAGGAGAGCTTTCTGGTAGACCTTGTTTCAAAGCAGACAAAAGCCTGAAATGTTAAAATCCTTTAAAACTGTGTTTGCTTCCATATTTTTGGTCTTTGTTGAAGAACCAATTTATTAACATTCCACTGGAAAACGTTCTGAATTGTAACTTTTCTTATTTATCCAGTAAATTTAGGGTATTCTTGTATGTTCCACACAGAGATAGTCTTCTCGTGGTTTAGGTAAAATACAGCTTTTATCCTGTGGTGTTTGGAAATGCCATACTAAAAAGCTATAAAAATATCCACTTAGGGTGGACAAGAGACAGCAGAAGAGGACATCTCTGCAGCACTGTTCATTTACTTTTCCTGGTCAGAAGCTAGATTTACAAAATCTCTTAGACTTGCTAGTAAAAATACTTGTTTATCTGTGCCAATTTGACATGTGAACTCCCACATTCCTGTGGTCCAGACTAGGCCAGGTACAAGGGACAAGGTCCTTGCCAAGCTGCCAGTACAAACATCTTTTTGTAAGCTTACTCTTTTCCAGACAAGCCATTTCAAACAGACTATGGTATTGACTGTAGATTAGAGGCATGGTGTTTGGCAAATCCCTGGATTTTAAAATGGAGGAAGGCAAAACACGCAAAGGAAATATGGAAATGGTATCTGAGAAATTCAGAGTCAGCAGCTTAGTAGTAAAATCGTATGGATAATACCTTATTATACAGTGCCGTAACCTTTTACATGCTTTGTAGAGCAGTGCTAATAGAAATAACAAACCCTAAAAACAACTTGATAGTTGCCAAGAAAGACAGAAGCATATGTCTTTGGTCAGGATAAAATCTCTGAATTTATTTTTTACTGGGCCCAGACGTTTTTAGTGTAATCACAGTAATAATCGTAGTAAATTGAAAGTAGTTGAGTTACAGAGACTTCAGCTCTAAGAAACATCTGAAGAAAATCGGGGATGTTTGACTTGACTATCTGCAAACAGCTGTGTTTGTTTCTAGCCGCCAGAACCAACTTAAAGATCAGCAGCACCAGCAGCAGCAGCAGGTAGTGTCCCTGTGTCAGCTGCCGGATGAGGCAGAGTGTCTGACTGTGCCGAAGTACAAGCGAGACCTAGTGCAGAAGCTCAAGATCCTGAGGCAAGAGCTGTCACAGCAGCAACCTCAAGCTGGCCATTGTCGTATTGAGGTCTCCAGGGAAGAGATCTTTGAGGTAATTTGAGGATTTGACCCATTTTTAACTTTGAGGGAAGGGGAGGAGGGTTGTTCATAACCATCTAAAGAAGGCGTTCAGTTAGATGATATCTTGAAGGCTGGAGTTAACGCTGGAGTTCTACCAGTGGCAAACGGGAAGAGGAAAAGCTTTCCCTGTGGCTGGAAATGTGACTGTGTCAGGGCTGAGGAATGAGTTCAAGCACTTCATGTGTTTGAAGATACTGTCTCGCTTCTTCCTAGAATGGAAGGACACTAATGTCTGTTACAGAGGGACTGTTACAAATGGAAAACCAAACAATTATTAGTGATCTTTGATCTACTGTAATTTAAGTAAAATTACTGTTGAATAGCAGTCATCTTTGGAGTTTGGATTACTTGGCATCTATCTCAATTCTGGTTGATTGTTTTAAATTAATCCCCCCAAATCAGACCAATTTGATGCATTTTCTAGGCTTCTGAATGCCAGGGATGTCCACAGTGGGATATCTGCATTTTATTTGGTGTCATTACTCAGCAGAATAGTTCTACTGAATTAATTGAACACAGTTATAATACATTGGCTCTTTCTGGAGAACACTTTGTCCTGTTGAGAACTTTATCACCCATCCCACCCATCCCTGTTTCATTTTCACCCCACCCACAAACCGGATAGTCCCGCTGTGTTGTCACACTTTTTCCAGCCAAGAAAGATTTGTGTTGGTCTTCCCTTTGGAGGCAGTCAAATCAGTTCATAATCAGCTAAAGAAAGGGAGGAAAGGCTGCTCTACAGCAGTGCAAATCATTATGTTCTTGTTCTGAAAACTGAATTGAGTATGTTGGGTCCCCAGCACACCTACCTCTTCTGTTCTACAAAGCCAGAGATTGGGGCACCAACACTAAACGTAACCAAAAACTAAACATTTTTTTTTTAATTCCCTTTTAAAAATTAGCTTTTGTTTTACCTCTTTCAGCTTTCTCTTTGTGTTTTGGTGAAGTTTTACTGATGGAGCAGTAATTCTGTAAACTTACTGGGACGGCATTGATGCCCCTGTTCTAAAGATGCTTTTTGAAGGTTTGCACTTGGGTTATACCCAGAGTAGAAGCTCCACTGTTGGCTTTTCTGACAGCAAAACAAAAGTTCACTGACCCGGATTTTAACTTTTTGTAAGTTATGTGAGAATGAAGGAGCCTGTTCTCATCACTGTGCACCTATGGAAATTTAACAGGAGGTGGTTCTGCTCATGTACTCATCAGTTTTATTTGACAAGTTTTATCACGGTTGTAGAAATCTGAGTAGCAGTCTGTGATCTGAGAAACTGGTTAGTGTCTAGGAAAATAGTATCCTCTGTAACAGGATCAGACTCAGAGTCTAGGACTCTATTTCTAATAAACAACAGTAGTTTATTTTCTGTAAATAGAAGTTAATAAAATGAAGTGCTGTGTGTTTACAGGAATCCTATAGGCAAGTCATGAAGATGAGGCCAAAAGACCTGTGGAAGCGATTAATGATAAAGTTTCGTGGGGAGGAAGGCCTTGATTATGGAGGTGTTGCCAGGTAAACAGTCAGTCCTCTGTCTCTTCCTCTGCACCCCAACCCCCTCCAACTGCACCCCCTGCTTTGAATCCTAAACCAGCCTTGTATCAGCAAGTAAAAATAATCCAGATTTCAGTCTTTTCTCAGCATGTTCAGAGAGAACTTCCTCCACGTTTATGTTTAACAGTGAGATTAGAAAAATCACGCGGTTTTGAAAAGACTCTCAGTGTAAGAATGTGTTTGCAGAAAGTACACAATAAGTTGTTTTATTTTCTTCAGGGAGTGGCTCTACCTATTGTCACATGAAATGTTGAATCCATATTATGGTCTCTTCCAATATTCCCGAGATGATATCTACACGCTGCAAATCAACCCAGACTCTGCAGTCAACCCGGTACGACTGGTGACATGAGTTCTGTAATGATCATTTTGTGACTAGAAATTAAATACATCTGGAGAGTGTTCCAGGCTTAGGAACCCTGTTCTCACATTAGTATTGCTAGAGACCGAATTTGTGCAATAATGCAATAATTTCTATTTAATACTGATCAAAGAAACCTCTGAAATGTGTTCTTAATCTTCTGTGAGATGTCAGTTTATGTTTCCTTTGGGAGAAATTAAGCTTATTTTGATTCTTCTTCTTTGATTCTGGACTGGAAGCAATATCTTCAATGTGTCATGCACAAAATCAAACAAACCAAAAAGCTCTGGGTATGTTTTCGTGGTGGTTTGGTTTTTCCTTCTTGTTTTGTCTTTTCTTTGTATTGAAATTACATTTACTATTCAGCAGCTATAACCTGGAGGTCTTATTTAGCTGAATGGCTCAGTCTCTTCTTTCTGTTCTAGGAACACTTATCCTATTTCCATTTTGTTGGACGGATCATGGGGATGGCTGTGTTTCATGGACACTATATTGATGGGGGCTTCACGTTGCCTTTCTATAAGCAGTTGCTAGGGAAGCCAATTACTTTGGATGACATGGAATTGGTTGACCCTGACCTTCATAACAGCTTAGTCTGGATACTGTACGTACTGTCTGTTGTGTCCTACAATGTTAGAATTGTGTCTTGGTTAACGTGTGATAATGTTCCTAAATCTGGTTGAAAAGAAATTGAGTGTTTTGTCATCTCCTGCTCAGGCAGATTTAAGAAACATAATTTTGCACAATTCAGCTTTTGAAGGCTTAACATGCTCAAGGTTTTGGGGGGGCAGAGGGGAGTTAATAAGTTTTTTGTATTAATTTTGCCTATTATTAACAGTAAAATGCTATTAAAATATAAATTTGAAACTTTGATACTGGTTTAAAGAATATGCCATAGTGAAAATGTACGTTCACCTTTTGCTTCCAAGCAGCAATTTGAAATGCTACTGAAAAACCTAAGTTGTGATGTCTGACAGGTAAATTATGGCTGTAATATGTTCGCAGAATATGTTGTCACTGTGTCACTTGCTTATTTCTGTCCACCAGTGAGAATGATATCACAGGAGTCTTGGACCATACGTTCTGTGTAGAACACAATGCATATGGGGAAATTATTCAGCATGAACTGAAACCCAATGGCAAAAGCATCCCTGTGACAGAGGACAACAAAAAGGAATATGTCAGGTACATTTATGTCTTTGCCAAAGTTTGTTATGTTTGATTTGTTTCGAACTTTTACTGATTTGAAGTAATTGACAGTTTCTTGTTGGTTGCTTTCTAAGTGCTGGTGCAGCGGTGGTGGCTGGTTTAGTCCTGTCAGCAAGGCCATTTTTGGGGGCTGGATAAATAGTTGCGTTTATCGTATTTGAACACATTTCTCACAAACCCACTTTGCACTTGCTCGCAGGCTTTATGTAAACTGGCGTTTTTTACGAGGAATTGAAGCTCAGTTTCTGGCTCTACAGAAGGGATTTAATGAAGTAATCCCACAACATCTGCTGAAGACATTTGATGAGAAGGAGTTAGAGGTCAGTCCACTAACGTTACGTTATGTCGTCAAGTGTAACAATAAAAGCCTGAGGCATTCTTCAGAGGCTGAGTAACATGCAGAGTTGGGTCCCCAGTGCTTTAGGGGGCTGCAGGTGCGCTGTTGCAAGGCACACAATTAGCATAAGAGGTTATCAGGTCAGGCCATCACTGAGCCTGCGTGTGCTTTCCACTGCAAGCTGCGAGGGTGTTTCTCAAGGTGACATTTTATAGCAACCGCAGAAGTGATGAGAGGAGACCCTCTCCTGTCCCTGGAAACCCGGCGGAGCCTGCAGAGAAGCGTCTGCAGTGACCTCTGGGACTGCTGCCCCAGCAGAGGTGGTGGATGTTTTTCTCACGGTGCAGTTTCACGACACTCAATTCAGTGCTGCCAGGAAAATGATCTGTCGGTGCCTTCCACCTCCCACCGCTCGCTCCCAGCCCTTCCAGTGCTCTGCACTGCCTTTGCTTCAGGCAGCTCTGGTTTTGCAGAGCTGAGTTATGCCAGACTGCATTGGCCCTGTAAGTACAGCAAGGGGAAGGATGCTGTCTCGTGCTGTCACTGACAAATGTGCTGCATCATGTCAAGATCCAAAGCATCCAAACAATACCCTCTGAGGGCAAATCCTAAACTTGTTAAAATGGAAGTCTAATATATAGTCTGTTAGCTGTGGAGCTGAGGCATTCGCCATATAAAATGTCCACAAGATAAATCATTCATGCTTTCTTCTGCGCTAGATTATCAATATTGCTCTTCTTTTATCCTTGATATTCTCATTCTGATACAGTGAACCAGCCATACTGTTAACCCAGAATCATTTTGCAGATGCAAAATAAGAAAGGGGAAGGTCCAATGTTCTTAGTCATGACAAAGTGTTCTTCATAATCACATCCCTGTTTGACCTTGAACTTATCCATTGTGGATTTGCATTTTAGAAGCACTGAAAGCTCTTCATCAGGAAAGAAGTGTGATTTGTATTAAGTTTGTGGTATGACAAGAACAAGATTACTTTTGGGGTTGGACCAGCCAAAACTGTACCTTTAGCTGTGCTCCAGAAACACATACCGAGTTCAAATGGGAATTATGCATGCACTTTCCTACTTGAGTAGAATCTGTGCTTCTTGTTTAATAGACAGGTCAAGGCATTTTCATATAAAGCTTATGAAATTGATTGTTAAATTTTAATCGAGGCCATTTGAGAAATCATTTTGTACAAAGGTGAGATTAAAATAAAAAAGTTTCTATTCCAGCATTGCTTAAGATTAGTGAGAGGTTATAATCTGCCTTTGGTATAAAATCTGTTGATGTTTCCAAATGCATCATTTGGCAAACTCCAAAAGCAGTTTTACATCGACCAATGATGAAATATTTCATTATATTTTGAACTTCCAGCTCATCATTTGTGGACTGGGAAAAATCGATGTTAATGACTGGAAGGCAAATACCAGGTTAAAACACTGTACCCCAGACAGCAACATCGTGAAATGGTTCTGGAAAGCTGTGGAGTTCTTTGATGAAGAGAGGAGAGCTCGACTGCTCCAGTTTGTGACTGGCTCCTCCCGAGTGCCTCTGCAAGGCTTCAAGGCACTACAAGGTAACTGCTCCGGAAGCAACTGCAAATGCCCGTACTTTGAGGAAGCAGCAGGACGCATCCCAGAAACATTAGCTGAAAAAGAGGCTGGTTGGCTGTAATTCGACTTTTTAAGGGTGATTTTTAATGGTCTGGTGAATAAGAATCACAAATAGTGGGGTTTGTGTGTTTGTTATCACCTTGTCATTCAGCTGTTAATGGCTCTTTTGTTTCGGTTGGGCACTTCCTTCTCTGGCAGGAAATTCTGGTCAGTGGCGATCTTGGTGCTGCTCTCCTGGTTTTTTCTAGAAGCCTGGTTTTTAGTTTCAGTCTTTTACAAGTCCTTGTCACGGGTACAGCTCTGGGACCACAGCATACCAACGTGCAGAGTTCTTGTGGTTCTGCCAGCAGAGGCACTTCAGCCTGGCTACTTTTGTTGTAAGCGACAGAATCAAGGGCAGCCCAGGCATTAGAAGCAGTCACCTTAATTACTGACCTGGCTTGTGAACTTCCTTTGGGTCTCTGTTGTAGCAGCTCTGTCTGTAACCCATGCTGCTCTGTTAACACTATAGTTACCCTGTTTCACCCTCTCACAAGATGAGAAAAAATGGGCCAGGGGAAACATTGATCACAACCCAGAAGAGTCCATCAGAACACAAATACTATGGTACCACCTGCAATGTGCAAAAACCAATTGCTTTAGAAATCTGTTTTCTCTTAATCCTTTCATTGTCAGATGGAAGCCTTCATTTTCTGTCTCCTCTGTCCTGAGCTCTAAAATGTTCAGGAGCATTGGAAGCTCAGGAATGTTGAGGGTTTTAAGCAAAGTATGGTACTTGAAGTGATAAGTGTTTGGACTTGTGTCAGACTGTACCTGTTTACCCTTGTCAGAACAGTTACAAGTAATATTAACCCTACTATTGATGTGTGTGCTGTTTACTGTGTGGAGTGAGCTGTGTGGAGAAGGGTAATTGAAGTAATGCCAGTTTAACATCATCTGACCTGTAAGTTTGGATATGGCTTTTCTAGTACAACATATTGCTGTGGGCCAACAAAGACTGAACACAAACGGTGTCAAAGTTGGTATTGTGACTCCTTTATGGAATTTGAATGGAATTGGCCACTCCTCAAGACCTGTTATAAAATGGGGACAGATACAGCTGCATACGTTTTGTTCTCAAGGAAGGGGGAGAGAAGCTAAATGAAAAACTGTTAGAATTACATAGTACACTGTGTAAAGCGGGTGTTTCATTCCTCCTTATCAGTGCTTTGTTGTTTCTCTTCCAGTGGTTGCAGTAGCTGCATGGTCACTGTGTGTGGGTGGAGGGATCTCTGATAAACATGGCAAGTTTAAGGGTTTTTCTGCCTGTTTATGAGTTCAGTTTGTAGCTTCTCTTTTTTTGTGTGGATTTAGTTACTTTGATGCTGCACTGCAGCAAAGGCATTTCATATTCTGCGACGCGGTAGCAGTAGAGCTCTTTTCTGGATTTGCAGGTGCTGCAGGCCCACGACTATTCACAATACACCAGATTGATGCCAGCACTAACAATCTGCCGAAAGCTCACACCTGGTAAGACTTTCTCAAGGCTCTCTTGTGATCTGTAGATTAAGGCCAATTTGCTGTCCTCATCAATGTCTTTCTTCCCCTCCTTTTCTGACATAATAAATGCTCTCCATTAGAGTAGTGAAGATGTGAAAAGGAGAGATTGCTTTTATTTAGCTGAAGCTCTGTTGGCCTTGCTAAGTATTGCTTTGCCGTCACTTCTAGCGTCACAGAGCTTTCTAGGTGATGCTTTTAAGTTCCCAGCAGCTGAACCTTTCCTGCTGTCTCTTCACAGCTTTAACCGAATAGACATTCCTCCTTATGAAAGCTATGACAAGCTGTACGAGAAGCTGCTAACTGCCATTGAAGAAACATGTGGGTTCGCTGTGGAATGACCCTTCCCAGCCTTGCCTGAGACTCTATTTATACTCCTGTCAGCCGGAAAGCCCTTGCCTCAGCCAAGACTCAAGAAATGCTTGAAATACAGGAAAACTTTCCCTTTCTACACTTGGACACTGGGAGGGAAAGGACAACTTTGGAATTTTTGGTTTTATTTTTAATTTTTTGGGTTTTTTTATTCAAGAAAATAGGTTCTGTGGTTCCTGCCATGGGATCATTCAGCTGCTATTAAAAACTAATATCTTGAACACACAGAATGCTGACTTTTCCTACATTTCAACAGTTAAGCAGTATTCTATACTTAAAGACTACTACTATTTTTGTAAAAGGTAATCTATTATATTTGCCTACCTGATTTCTATTCTCAGATACCAAGACACAACTTCAGCAGTCGGTACAAGTCACGTTTCAGCCTGTTTTAGATGTATGATACTGAACAGCATCTATACCTGCTATTTTTGGAGAAAAAACCCTATTTTGGATTATTCTAACTTTGCATAAAATTGGCTGAAAGAATCATTACTCTTTTTAATTAAAGCCACTTACATGTTAACTGCATTTTCTTATAGTAAAAACATTATATTCTGCAATGTAAATTCAACGTAAATGTTACCACAGGGGGCTTTTTTATATTTTTCAAGCATGAATTACAAATACGATGTTTTGGGGTCCTATTTATATCACTTGTCAGATTCCTGAAGCAGTTTCCAGTGTGACTGACACATGCTGGACCTGGTACAGCCCTTGTGTTGCCATGTGGGATAGACCTTTTTTAATGAACAGTAGATGTTTGGATTTTTTTAAACCAGCATTTTTCTAACCAGTCTGTCAAGAGGGGTTTTGTGTTGCTTTTGACTTCAAACACTGCGTTTTTCAACCTTTTAAGCATGCTGATGAGGTGGTATTTGACAGCAGGAGCCTGTCAGCAGTTCGCTTCAGAACCCATCCTGTCCGGTCAACCAAAGTTTGTTTGAGTGCAGCCAAATCGCATTATGTATTTGTTGATGCTAAAGATTTATCAGGTAAAACATGTTGTAATCTTTGTCCAGCTGCTCATGACACGTGGGTTTAAGTTACAACTAAGGAAAAATGGTGTTTTAACTGAAATATATGTAATGTGCTTCAGAAAATGAGGTTTTAAAAGCACATAATTTATTGATTGTAGGGATGGAAGTAAGTATATATATGAATTATAACATGGGTTGATCTCTTCAAAGGGGAATAAAATGCACTACCAGTAGAGGGAACTGAACTTTGAAGTTAGTGTGGAAATTGTCAGTTAAGATGTGTATGATCTGCTCATGGTGTGTAGATAAATCATTCTGCTTCAGAGATGGTGGCATTCTCCTCTCAGCGGTGCGAATATCTGCCGTAAGCAGCGTGGTTTTTTCCCAATCAGTGTTGTGCTCTTGTAACTTAGGTTACAATTAATCATCAGACCTGCACTATTTTTACACTGCCAATGAGAAGAAAGTCCAGGGTATTGAAAATGCTGAAAGGACGGGATGTAAACAGCTGTTCCATTTTTGCAGTGGAAGTCACGCAGTGAACTGGCTACTTCTCAGTCTGTTCTATGGAGCTTGAACTTAACTTGGTTCTGCCAAATCTGACTGCCACAGTGAGTAAACTACTACTGGATGTTGTGTATTAGCATAGCAGGCAAGGGACTGCTTTTGTAGAATTGTGGTAAGAGCCAAATCCACATGTTCATTTGATTATTTTATATTTTGTTTTGTACAGCTGTTGCTGGAAGGTTTGTTCTGAGAGACTTGCTTCCCATTCGGGGCTGGCTGCAGGGATGAGGCTACTTAGGGATGCAGATGTAAAGCCAAGAAACTTGTTTTGACAGCCAGGTTTGAAATACATCAGACCCCTTTTTATCTTCAAGGGACTGTTGCACTCATGTAAAATGGCTGGTACTTTGGCACCTACAGCTGGGGTCCCTTCAGGTAATGCTGCTACCAGAGAAGCTACAACTACACCTTTGGGGTTGCCTGGGAGAGCAAAGTAGGTTGTTGTGCAGCATGTTCCTTACTCACAGCTGCTGCTGGTGGTGGGGGACCACTGCTTTAGATACTCCCATCATCCCTACCCACTGCCCAAGAACCTGCTCCCTGTCAGCCTGCTTAGGCTGGTAAATATATTGAATGTCTGGTTATGGCCACCCTTATGTCATAAAAGCATTTGTGAGGAGGGAAGAGATGAGCTCTGCAGAGTATGGACTCTGGATCAGCTGATGGACACCATTCACTTTCACAGCAGCCTTAGCAGCACATCTGTCTGTTCTACCAAACGTTTTGGTTTGGTGTAGGGAATTATTTTTAACTGCCACAGGTAAATATTGTAAATTTAATATTTTATAGGCAAAACTAGGCAAATCTACGTTTGACTTCCATAGCTGACAGATGAGGATGAACATAACAAGTTTTGAGTGCCTTTCTACCTTAATAATAACTGAGAGCTTTAACTAAAGCACCTCATCACCTAGTCAGGTGTTCATCTGAAAACATTCAAGGGTTGAACATCCTTTGCAAAATTTATTTTAAGGTCATGTCAGCTACTTTCCCCTCAGTAAGGTGCTAAGCCTAATACAGCATTTTAACCTTGGACTTTCACCCCATGATTAATGTGAATATTTATTTCAATGTGTCCCTCTTACTGGGTTTTACTTTATCCAGTCTAGTTGTTTTAGAGAGATGTCACATCATGGTTTTATGCTGTTGCTTTTCATGATGAATGTTTAATTATGAACAGTGACTCTTGTAGATTTCAAATATACAGTTACACAGGTGAGTTTCAGAGGATTTAATTTCTCGGTGTAAAGAGTTTTGTAATGGTGCTTTGTACAGTATGTATTCTAATCCTTTTTTTTTTGCACATAGTTTCAGTTTCCCTGAACTGATTTTATTTGTACCAAATTTTTGTGTTGTACTAAAGTCCAGAGCACACAACCTGTTTTTAAATCCTTGTTCTACAACACTACATCTGTATTCAACTTCTGGTGCGTTTAAACTGGCTGCATTGATGGAAGTAAAGCTTTGCTTCTATAGCATAAGTATGCATCATACAGCTTAATGTAGCATGCTCTGACTGCTTCAGATTTTAAACAGCACCATATAGTTAACAGGTGCCATTTGTTGTACTTTACACTATGTAGTAGGTTTCTGGCTCTGCCTCATCCTCAGAGCTTTGTCTGTAGTTGTAATTAGTTTATACAAGTGTAATTACTCCTCCACAAACTGACAGTCTTAGTTTATCATTTCCATTGTATTTATTACAGAGTGTTTTAGCATTGGTATCATTGTATTTTCACCCAGCTGTTACATGAGCTTTAACAAAAAAAAATCTGTATAAAATGGTTTTTAAGTACTTAATGTATGTACCCATGCAGAAGTTGAGCAATAAATTGTATGCTGTTTGCACTGTCACAGCATCAATGGTTTTAAAAGTTTTAAGTTTTTCTTATTTACTTTAAAATGTAACAATGTCATTTTTAAGTAACTCAGTATTTGTTTCAGAAGAAAATACTTAAAACTTGGTCTCTTGCTGTGTGCTGTTGCCTGCAGTAAGGATTGTGCTAAGTGTTCTGGTCAAGCAAGAAGATCTTACTTTTGGCTTTTATGTAGTGGCAAGAACTTTATCTCAGCTTTGGTGAACAGATGTCTCCTCAAACTTCAGCAAAGCTAAACCATCTTCCCTAAGGGAAGAAAAAAGGTAAATACATTTCCTAAATACTTGTTGAATTTGATTAACTTAGCTGATAAACACTGTCTCTCAGATAAAGACTGCAACCTAGCTTAGAGCAGCTCCCTGGAAGTGGTTGTTAAGAAAGTCAGGGTGTGGGTTGCTGGAGGATTTTGTTGTGTAGTTTTTAACTGCTGCCCGTTTTATTTAATCTGTAAAGGAAGCATCTCCAGCTGCTGGGGGCTTTTTTCCTGCTTAGCTTTTTTCTTCCGCTGCTTAAGTCTTAATGCACCAAGTATCTTATGAATTCTGTAAGAAAGACCATCTCATGGTAAGCTTTAAATATGGTATGTATGAGGCAACTAATTCCGGTCTTTTTATATCACTTCTCACACCTGCAATTTTAAGCAAGAACTCTTCACTCCATTCTGAAAGAGATCACTTGAAACAAAACTTCACTTGTTTACACGTGCTGATGTAGTTTTGCAAACCCTCTGTGAAATCCAACAACTGAAAAGCCTACAGAGCCTACCCCTACTTGTACACCCCTGCTGAAACTAATTAGGAATGCTGTCCACAGGTCATTCCCAGGATTCAGTTCTCACAGACGCTTGTATTTTACCACCTTAGAAGAATTTTCATTGTTTTCTATTTTAAACTACTTTTTCAGTACATGTGGAGCATACACCTAGTACTTCACGTGCTTTACCATTAACAAGCCAGCAACACCAAAACTGCATAGCTTCGTGTAGACTGAATAGCCCTATATTTAAATTGCTGATGTTTAGAGCAGATTTATTGCAGGCATTCTCTAACTTGTCCTGGCACAGGACACTTGAACGACTGATGTTCTTTTAAAGATCTCCTTGTTCTTTCCAATCCAGTAACTTGTGGCTAATGGAATTAATGTGGCTTTTTAACTCCAGCAACAACAGCACAAGCATAGAGGAGACATAGCATTCAACTGTTCCACTAGGATAATTTCACTAAAGCACACTGACTTCGTTTCACTTCCTTTGTGTGGAGCCCAACATTCTCAGCCTTGCTAAAAAGGTAGAAATAGTTAAAAAAACTTTATTTGTGATCATAAAACTGCTGTAGGCATCCCAGATATCAGCAGCTACAGCTCTGACATGTCAAAATGACAGACTAGATACTTTAGAGAATAACACGCTATCTTCCTGTTACAGCAGCTCTCAGATTCATATCCCCTTCGCCAGAGAGAACTGCAGCGATAGTTTCCATAAGTTTTACAAGAAATGGCTTTTGCTGTACTGAAAGGAAACCATCTGAAGTCTAGATTTCAGTCTGTCTGCTTCTAGTTCTTGAAAAAAGGTGTCATCATCACTTTGCATTATTGCTGCTTGCAGCTGCTGTATTTCCTTTTCCATCCTTGATCTCAGTTCTCTTTTTGTTTTCTGTAGCATCTAAAGAAAATACAGACATTAGCTACAGCATGTGAAAAGAACAGATCATTATAGAAAATTCCATATACTTACTTGTGCTTGTGCTTTCTCTCTGGTTTGGATTTCTTGGCGTTCTTGAGATAAAGCTTCTGCTAGCATGGAGAACTAAACATAACACGTGTTTGAGTTGAAGCAATGAAGGGAAAGACTTTTAGGGTAAAAAATATTAACTGTCTTTGAGGCAGGTCAAGCTTTACCTGATCCTTGTAATAGTTCTCCATAGACTCCAATTCATTTTGATGCTCTCGCCTTTGCTCAGCACGCTTCTCTTTAGCATATGCTCTCAAGTCCTTCAGCCTTTGCCTCTGAATTTCTAAGCCTTCTTCAAACAAGTTTTTAAATATCTGTCAGCAATTTAAAAAAGGAAACCTAAGACTTTGCCAGAAACTGCTAAGTATGCATTTACATTTATATACACTATACACATTTATAGCTGCTTTATCTCCTGACAGAATGGTGCTCACGTGAAGATAGGTCACTACCCATGAAGTACAGTTACGTACCTAGTAATGGTGGGACAGATACAGCTCAGCTCTTTTTGCATTACTCATGTAGCTGAAATTGATAGATAAAATAGTTTTTTCATGACCGTTTAGTCATATGACTAAGAAGGGGGCTAGAACAGCAAATGTACATTACGTTTATAAAATCATTTCAGACAACCCAGCACTGGAAGCCAGGATCTTTGAACAGGCACTGTGATTTCCAGCCCACCCTGCATTATATTATCTCACATCATGATCTTCATCCAGATTTCCAACAGCAAGAAATCCAGCCTGCGCTCAGGCTTTCCATTTATACACAAGAACACTTACCAGCTACAGTGCAGCTTAAGGCACAGTTCTCAAATCACTAATAGTGGATTATGCACTAAACTTCTGGCCTTTTATTTTAAAAGGCGAGAATTGTGTATCTGCTCTTGCACAGTGTAATAACTTGACTGGCTTTCCTTAGCTCTGATGTCCAACCCTAATCAGAGATCGTATCTGTCAAAGTCCACTTTGTTTAAAGAACATAACTGGATAACAAAGTTTTTTTGATCAGTTTTCTTAACTGAAGATTTAGACTGTTTTCTTTGGATAGTAACTGTAGGAACAACTTCTTAATCCTACTGTTTCTGAAAACTCATTTCCCTAATTTCTCATGTTACCAGCCCTGTTTTTCCATACTTCACCCTTTCTCTCCTTCTCTTAACCCCTAAAGTATCCTCTCTTGTTTTACAATGGTTTGTCCTAAACTGTGCCAGTGTTTCCAGAAAAGCAGCCTTTTCCTCTGTGGCCTTAACTGACCAACCGTTTAATCCTGGTTCACTTCACTGGCTCTCCACCTACTTGTACAATTATGTGAACTACCAAGACTATAGGTCCTCAGCACGGGAGGCAGAACAAAAACAATTCCACACTAGCAGAGCAAGACATCTTGTACTTACCCTTTCTTCCCGCGTCCTAGCCCGCATCATCTTGGCACGCAGCTGAACCCGGTAATCTTCATAGTATTTCCTGGCTCGAGCAACTTGCTGGCGTTTCTCTCTCACTTTATTCTGTGCCCACTTCTGTCTGCAGATACGTTGCTTAAGTTCTTGCTAAATGGAGAACAGTAGCTGTAAGACCACTGCGCTCCCAAGAGATACTGCTGCAGGCAAAGCTTTGTTAATAATTGATAAATAAATAGGGGCCTTTACTAATTACTTTCTCCCTACCCCAAATCTTACATTGCACTTATGGTTTAAAGCTTTAGTCACTGCTGATTTAGCAGAGTGCATCAAGAGCACTATGTAATTAAGGAGTCAGCATTGCTATGGTAGCTGGTGGTGTTACCAGCAACACCAGGAGCCTCAAGTTTCTCCTTGCACATTCTTAGGATTTGTTTGCACTTTTAAAGCAACAGCGCAGTGTAATCATAATAATATTCCATTCCCATGACCTCAGCAGCCTCACAGCAAACACATTACATGGCTTTTGAGACCACAGCTACTCAAGAGGCATAAAATCGTCATAAGGTAAAAGGCCATTTTCTTGGACAAGAAAATAGGCAGTAGCCAGCACAACATGAGATTCTTGTGTAACAAATACCCTTCAAAGAACATACCAGTCTCTTGTTATGGTCTTGATCTTTTCTAATAAGTGCAACAAGAAGCTCGTGCTTCTTCAGGGCTTGTTGAACCTGGAGGTTTAAAAACGTTCATTACTTCATCCCTCTGCAGGACAGGCATTGTGTGTAGGAGTTCTAAACATTGCTGTGATTTAGTTTTTATGTTTATAGAGTTACCATGCATAACTTAATCAACTTTTGTATCTTATAACTATTTTAAACTAGAAGACTGTTCAGGAATAGCACTCGAAACTACAGAATGCTTACATAAACAGCAACAGCAATCCCAGGCAGTACTACACAATCTAGTCTATAAAAGAACTTTATATTCAAATGGTTGATAAAAAGTTCTGCTCCCAAGTCTAGAAATGTACATCCCTATTTAATTAACTAAGCTCAGATATACATCCTTTCATACTGTGCTTTGAATGTACACGCACCCCATCTATGGCACATAGAAAGAGTGAGGATGATTTCATTATTGTTTTATTATGCAATACACACTGATGACTGCTAACTATTCTGCTGCCACTTTGAGGTAAGAATAAGAATGCTCACTTCATTTTGGAGTGTTGCTCTGTTTCTGTCAGAAGCTGCCTTAAGTTGTCCAGTATGTGCAAGCTGCTGCTGCCACATTTTATTCATAGTATGGCGGGAAATATGCAGGTGGGGAAACTCTTCCAGTAGCTGAAGTAGGAGGTCATCACCCCTTACTTTTACTACAAGGTAAAGACAGATGTAAGCAATAAATTCCTGGAAAATACATTTAGTGGTAAATTCTTCCAGACAGTGTCAGGCTAAGTTATGAAACATTCTCGACTGAACACTATATAAAGCTACCATGCTGTTGCAGTGATGTCAAGCTAAACCCAGCAGGACACAAGATCACTCTGTCAGTACAGCAGCAGAGAAATCTCATGGCTTTATTGGTGGGGTTTTATTTCCCCTGCTGAAAATTGCTTTTATAGCTCAGGCATTATTTCCCTCCCTCCACCACATCCATTGAAGATGGGTATCCCCTTCTTCCCTCAAACACTTCTGAGCTTCGCTAACCAGTGACTTTTTTTATCTCTCACTGGTTGCAGCAGCTTAAGATAATGCTAATACAGCAGTAGTAATGAACCATCCAGGTCATTACTAAACAAACAGGTGTAGAACTGGTTTGCAACCACCTCATTACCTGTACATCTTTGATCTCATCACTTGCTCAGCAAAACCAGTGTCAGTGTTAATACCCCAATGGCAGGGTCTTAAAAGGAAGGTGGTCGCCATTGACAGATTCTGCTCTATTAGCTGTACATGCCTCTGCACCAGCCCACTCACACTAAAGGGCCAATTTTAAATCTGATACATGCTCAGGAAAAAACCACCACCACCAAAGAACCTGAGTTCAGACTATAGTGGAACAGACCCAGGAGTAGCAGTAACGGAAACAAGCACTGAAAATATCCCAAGAGATTTTAAGGTAGCAGCAAGTGGGTCATGTTTCGATTGTGCAGTGGTGATTTACATTTAGTTAAAGCTTTATCTTCCCTAACAAAAATCCAGACATACAGAGGTCATAAGAAGGGGAAAATGCAACAGCTGACTGGTATATGTTGGACTGATGCCTCTATTCTTGGAGTTCAACACATGCTTTCAAAAGATGCCAGTTTTCCACCAAGTATAGTTTTGCAGTTCTTACTTGGAGCTGCTTTCTTTGGCTTCACAGTCCCTCGTTTTGGAATCCACTGGCTGTATTTGGGATTCCGAGGTGTGGTTTTTCTAGAATAAACTTTCACTGGCTGAGGCATTTTTGGAGGTTCTTTAAAGATGTTTTCTTTGTATTCTTGTTCCTTAGGAGCAGATGTAAAACAGATGGAGAACAGGTATGAGAAAGGAAAGACTGACAGATCACAGAGTGTGGCTATCAGAAGTTAAAGGTCTTTGAAACTTCAGGATGAGAATTTGGACATATTGCACTGGATTCTCCAGAAGGCCAGAATTCACCCAGTGCAGGTCAGGGTTCAAATAAAGGTTAAATCTTGCTATTGCAAAACCTCAGCTCTTTTGCAGCACTTAACACTCCTGCAGCAGCCTATGGACTGCTTCTGCAAAGGCTGTGGAAAGGGCCAGTGCAGCCTACATTGTTGTGACATTGGTGTGACACAGCTTCTTAGTTTAGTTTCTTTGCTGATCCAGTAGCATGTAAGAAAGTAGCAAAAAACCCTTTGTCTTATTCATAGCATTAGAGAATAATCCTTGCACAAACCCAAGGAGTTTTTGTACCCAAAACTACCTGGTCAGATCATCTAGACACATCATAATGAGCAGAGTGTATCCCCTACCATTTTCTTGGTGACTTCTCTGAGTTTGGAAAGTCTGAGCCTCTCCCTGGCTTTGTAAATTCTTAGTTCATCTTCATAAGCTTTAGCAACCATCTAGAAAATAGAAATAAGAGGACTCTTCAGATAAAATAATGAGTCCATATGACCACCTCATTTGCTTGTTTGGGTCAAAGTAGCTTCTTGCACTTTGAATTCAGTTTTAATGCTTCCAGTACAACTGTTGGTAAGAATGACTAAAATGTCTAACTGAGAAATTACCTTTGCATTTTTTGTTCTTTCATCCTGTTCTTCTTGCAGCTGGCTGCGTATTTTCCGTATTGGACTTGTTGCCTTAATAGAAGGTTTATCTCCCAAATCAGAAAAGAGTTGATGCTGAGATGAGGGTGAAGCTGGAGAAAGGGATCGTGGCCTGCTTAAATGTGGTGTGTCTGTAAGGAAAGGTGATTCATTGAGTAACTTGAAACAAGAAAAGCCAAACATAAGGGAAAGAAGCCCCCAACACACCCACAGAATAGTTAAATCTTTCCACAGCATAAGAGTCAAAAAGTTTAGCACCAATTAATCATAAAAAAGTTAAGGTCATTGCCTTTAGAATTATCCCCACCCCAAATCACAAACTGGGGCTTTTCTAATAGTAATGAGATATTCAAGATGGGGAAGGAAAAAGCAGTAAAGGCAACTCAAGGTAACTCAAGGTGAGAGACTGTCTATATGCCAGTCACTAACAGCTTCATCTTGCAATGTAACGTTGTGCATGTGCATTAGACCAAGCTACATGGTAGCTTCATAGCCTGGTGTACATATATGGTGACTGCACCATGTTTGTAAGTCACCTAGATGTACGTGCTACGTTCAGCCCCCATTTCAGAATCACAGTCCTGTCCATGAGCTGGTATTCTGTCCCTCTGCCACTTCCTGTACAGTTTACTGCAGCTGTGTTTGCCTTGTGTTTTTAGTAAAGTTTTACCATAGGTATTTAAGTGTTAAATAGGAACTTAATTGTAATTGTTACTGTTGCTCAGATTTAGATCTAAAACACAACTTAGTGACTTATGAGTAGTTCAGTGTAGCACCTTTACATGAGAAGGGATTTCTTATATATATATTTTTTCATCCTAATACTCAGTTGGCCTAAGAATCATTATTACCTCGCTCAGCTTTCCTCCAGCGATAATCCATAACACTGTCACTGTGCTGAGATAGGTTGTCTTCATCTGTGAACTCTTCTTCCCTGGAGTGCCCACCCAAAGCTCTCTTTAACATCTGTTGGACAGATTTTTTGGGAGGTCAGGTTCAATAATTCACTCAAAGTTAAGAAATGTCTAAAGTCAGGTGTTAGTTGCAGATTTCATCAATATTACATTTATATTCTTGTTCCCTCCACTCCCATAACTAAGGCCAAATTGCTCAGACACAACAAAGAATAGCTTTCACTTACTAGATCTAGTTCATTTAGCCTGTAAGAGATGTTTTCCGACACTTCATGAAGCTCTTGCTCAGATAGCTTTTCCTTTGTTGTTCTGTGGGAAAGAGACTCTTCAAGTGAATCTGTGGTAGAATTCTCATATCTGCTAAAACAGAAAAAAGATTTTGTTTCTATTCTAAAAGCCTTGAAGATAAGCATTACCTCATGCAAACAGTTCCAGGTCACTTTTTGTGTGAGCTCATTTTTACAGGATCAAGTACAAGCTGAATGTGTAAATACCTATATTTAAGAAAATGCATCCATGTCAGGAGAAACAGGAAATCTCAGTCAAGATTAACATGCAGTGAAGGAAGAAGAGATTTTATTTAAGGGTGGCAGATGGGGGGCCTGGGTGGCCACATAGACAAAAGTTCTTGCTTAGCTCAGTACTGAAAAATGCACTTGCCTTTTCCTTCTAGCCAGGTACCAAGATTCAGGAGTGTGTTCTACTTGTTCAGCACATAGTGAGACTTCTTGATGTGAAGAGGAGGCAGATGCAGAAGTCTCATATACTTGAGGAACCTAAGAAAATAAGAGTAAATTAAGATTTAAGATCTTCACAGTAAAGCTCGAAAATCATGTAAGTAGAGAGATCCTACAAGAGCTTTTATAGAGCAATTTAAAACCCTATGATTATATAGATATAAAAGTAGTTATAGCTCCAGATCCCTGACTGAAGATAATGTGCTTTAAGAAAATTAGATGCTTAAAGAAATAAACTAGCAAAAATATAGATCAGTTCAAGAATCACCTGCAGCTAAAACACAGAATCAGAAGAACAAGATCTAGGTTATATGACTGCATATAGTAGTAGCATAAATACTACCTCATTAGCCTGGGACTAATGCCAAGTGTAATGCAAGTAAGGTGAACTTCACTGAATATTGACTAAGCTGTAATTCACAGCAAACAAAAATAAAACACTAATGTCCTTATGCCATTTAGTGATGTTTCTTTAGTACTGCCTGGTAATGTCTCTGTTCAAAGAGGAGTAATTCAGGGTTGGCATGCACATACTTGCAAATACACCAATGGAAAATGAGTTTCAAGCAATGTTTTAAACAGACAGTACAGAAGTAAAGGCTGTTGAAACTGGAACAAACAAAGTCTGTGAGTACCTCTTGTGGTTGCAGAAGGGAAAAAAAAAGTGTTTTCCAGAATAAAGAACCTCCCACTCAGTCATGTTTCTACAAGTGCAGAATGGCATCTGCTGATCAGTTTCTGGGGTTTGCATTATTCAGTTTTTGAAAAGCCAAGGGCAGTGAAAGGAAATAAAATCAAATAGTGTAGCCAAGCAGCTCCGTGATCTTTAGGAAGGAGCAATATCTGAATTTTATTGGAGTCTGAGGAATCCCAGAAACCCCAAATTCTTACTAATATTGATACATTTCAGAGAAGGTACATGACTGTACTCTTGTGTTTGATTAAATGTATCCTGGTTTGATTAAAAGCAGGATAACTAGCAACTGCTTGGTTGCAGTGAATCAGAACTCCATAGCTGCTGGCACTTACGCTTCTTGGAGCAAGCACTTCCAGAAAGAAATGGCATGAATTATAAACTGCACATAGTCTAACAACATTCCATCACTGATTGTATATTGACCAAAGCAAGCCAAAGGCAGGCTTGGAAAAAAGCCCAGAAGTGCCACAAGGCATCAGGAGAATTAAGCAGAAATCCAAAAGTACAGACTTAACTTGCACTGAGAAAGCAAAGATGGAACTTCTACCTTTGTCACATTGTCCTCAGCATCACTTGATACCACTTCGTCTCCCACTGCAGAAGCAGATGACAGGTGTTAGTGGATGGTACAGACTGCACTGTGCCTACTAATGGGGAGAACAAGTAAAAAAAGATGTGATCCATAGCTGTTGAATCCAAATTATTCCAAGAGAACAGAACGACAAAGCAACTGTGGTTACACAGTTGTGACATTCATTCTGGTAATTTCTCAAGTTCTGAATGTGTCATGGGAATGCTATGGAAACTAGCAAGGTAAGCATGGTTGCCCTGGCAACAGGGACAGTCAGTACTGAAAATGGTTTGTAAACCTTTTCTACAAAAGCAGTTAATGGCTTTTTCCTAGAGATGAAGCTGTCTGGTTTGGTCCATGTTTCTCTGCTCAGAATAAGCTCAGCCATGGGAGTTACCTGCCAGAAGAGATTTCTGAAGCACAGGCCCATCTTAAATGGATTAAGACAGGAGCTGAACTGGGAACACAGATTATTTTTCTGCAGCACAGTGAACAGCTCAAAAGTAACTAATTTTTGTTTCTGTATATGACAGATAGAAATATTAACTGGTGGCTGAATTTAAAAATATGCACCCATAGTTTCAAACCCATGTTAAAGAACTGGCTGGATGGCCACACGCAGAGTTGTGGTCAATAGCTCAATGTCCAGCTAGAGACCAGTAATGAGTGGTGTCCCTCAGGGACTGGTGTTGGGACCGGTCCTGTTCAACATCTTTGTCAGTGACATGGACAGTGGGATTGAGTGCGCCCTCAGCAAGTTTGCCGATGACACCAA